>SJOL01006393.1:110511-136849 GCA_004794785.1 Opisthorchis felineus | reverse complement strand
CAGGGTGTCTTCTTTGCATTTAGGGTTTATTAAGATGTCCGCAGCGCGTAAGGAGTTTCGACACGAAACTGTTCTTTGAGACATAATGCACATCATGTTCGTAGAGGAGATCATCACCATTCTCATCTGGGCAGTCACCATGCACACGGAAGTGTACGGAAAATGAAATCTTGCAAGTGGCCCATACTTTATGTGTACAGCAACATGTTCGAATAAAAACAACCGTTTCGTCAATTCGGGGTAATGAGAACCAGATTTAACGGTTTGTTTCAGATCGACGAAGTGCTCTAAGAGTTATGGATCCATACACTCCCGGGGAGGTGGAGCTCCGTAAAATACAAGTAGGATTTCCGAAGTTCAACTCCCCTCACAGCCAAAATATGTACTGCTGACGAGTTCTAACAAGAGCCATATTTGATTCCAATACTTTCCATCTTTCATACATCTTAACCAGGATAATCGTGCCAGCGCAAGAGGAAGACCGTTCAAACTGATATCGTTTGTATAAATACGTGTTAGGTCCACCTTTGTGATGTAAGGGAAGATATTTGGTCTTAGCCTCTCCTTCCAAATGTTGCGCTTTTAATTCCTTGACTCAAGCATTAGTAATAGTGTAATAGCGAGATATCCTAGAAGAATTTTGCATCACTTAATGGTGTTTGATGAATAATTTCTCGTACTCTAGTGTATACAAGATCACCACCAACAGTAGTACACTGGTGAAGAATACTGGTGCTCAGCGGCCATACAACAACGAGGAAAAAAGCCGTATCACAGAATGAAAAGGAAAGGGTTGGGTATTAGTTGTAAAAAGCCGTTAGAGAACGTGAGTGCAAACAATGTGTTCATACCCTTCAACAGCGCTAGGCATTATATCATTATACCGCTACAGAATCCCGCGCTAAACACACTCAGCAAAAGCCCTATAGCTTGGTGTTCCGGCTAGGAACTGATATCGTGTCTGCCAGCGAGATAGCCTACAGGGAAAATCATGTGCACCACAGTCAAAATGAACAGTCTATCAGGAAGCACTCATTTTGAGTTAGGCCGGTTTCCTGCAAAACCTCCACGAGCGAAGGTTTAGAGTGGAAAACAATGGGTCCTTTGGTAGACGGTAGATGGACATGCGTCATGCATGGGCTCCAGTCCTGCAGTGGTTGGTATGAAGACCTGGGTGTAGACAAGTGCAGCGACCTCGAACCAATTCTAAATGGAAACCGGAGTAAATCAGGTCTGTACCTCTACCCCAGCCCCGTTCAACCTCTAACGGTCATATGCGCAGAGGGGTCCAATATTGCTGGATAGTTATCCCGTCAGTGTGAGGCTTTTCCTAGCCGGAACACTGCTGAGCGTTTTCAATGTCCGTACCTTGCTGTTTACAGACGAATGTGCCTCACTTACGCTTTCTAGAACGGAATTACACCGGCTTGCTAAGGCTTTCGGTTCAGGATTCTCCCACTTTGGCTCAAATATAGGATTTCTAAAACGCTTGTCTTTTATCGGCTTGCATCATGTATTAAACAGAAAACATTAGGCGTTCTGCTAAATGGTTCTCGGATAGCGTGATGCACGGCTTTTTGCTATCTTGTTAGTACACTACTCACAGACTAGACACTTGAAACTGAAATAAACCTAAGAAATTCAAAACCCAGAGTGGTATTTGATCGTATTGAGAAACGAGTTTGGAGCAGTCACAATTTGTGCATAGGCACCAAGATCCCGTGCGTCGGGTTGTTATTCTGTTCTTCACAGCAATGGGATCTGTAGGCGTATTCGATGACGTATTCGAGCACCTGACCGACTTTACTTTCACTGCCTGCGAACAGAACATATTTTAGTGAGTGAACGCAATTGGCATTAAAGGTGTTGGTTAGGTCACCTGCAATGAATGGCCGAAACGACCTGTCCACGGCCAGCTAAAGAAAGGAGTTTGAAACCAAGGACGCCCCAAGTTACGCTACTGGGGCAGCCTTCAGATAAGATTGAAAAATTACAACTTCCAATTTAAATCACGGGAGGACCTGGGACTCGATAGAACGATATAGTGAACGGCTATCCAAGCAGGCGTAAAAAGCCTTGAGGTGTGACGTCTTGCAATGCTGCAAGTTAAACGAGAAAGTAGGAAGAGGCTGAATACCCCAGTGCATCATTCACCGTGTGGACTTGTGCAAGATGCGGACGCACGTGCCCTAGTGGGGTCAACATTCTGGGTCACCAGCGTATTCACCAATCCACCAGATAAATATAAACTTCTGGAATCCAGACATACTCGTTTCATTTGCTAATGAATACCCATCCGGCAATTTTATCCTAGGGACGACGACGTCTTTAAGCACAGGGTTATCATACATCGTCAGGCTATCCATTACCACATCGACGCCTTGCTAATGGAGGGCTCCCAAGAACACTTGAGAAGTTATATACTGTAAGAGGTAGAGATCGCTCTGAAACTTGCAAGAATTAACGCTGGTACATTGACTATTGCCGGTGCTCATCTTTACGCCATCAGATTTGAGCCCGCTTATGGATTGAGACAGGCCTCATACGTTGGCACGCCAGTCATTCCCTCGGGTCTACATCGGCTTCCTGGGCATGCACGCAGCGCTACATATAGTTCAGCACAAGCCATCTGTGGCTTTCAGCCACGCGTAGGTATCGAATGCTTTGATTACTATTAACTATCAAAGCCTATTCGGACGCGAACCTAGGAAGAATGGATGGGCTCGAAATTAAGACAAACAGCAAAAATACATTTGAACAACGACTAGGCGTCTTCTTATGATCCGTGCTATTCTTTAATTTCCTAAGGCATCAAAATAAATGACGCGCATCTCTACAAACCGATTGAACTTGGAAATTTGAGTAACTTCTCTATATCACTCAAGACGCTACGAAGACCACCAGATATTTGGACGGCTCAGTTGAAAAGACCAAAAAATACCCAATGGTGAGACGCATTCACACTTTGTCATGCCCCTTCGACATTACCGTCAATGGCATCAAATGAGGTACTGTCACACTAACGCTATAATTTGAACATTGTTCAAAATTCGGGAATGCCTTATAACCCATCGCCTGTAATTAAATGCAGTTTACGGAAGCGAAATGCGATAAGGTTGTCAGTATAACGATTTCAGCGGATCCGTTTGCGACCAAGTGGACAATGCCGTCGGTCTTCATCTTGACGGTCGCAAGGGTAGAACTGTTCTAGGTTAAAAAGTCCTGACAGAACAATGTGATAAATGTGACTGGATAAAACTTATACGGTCATTTAAGACAACACAGCTTTTCCAACATTAGTGGGCTGGCATCCTTTTCCGGATTGCTCTGTCATGTGGGAAAAAGCCTATGAACATCCGCATACAATGGGCAACGCCACATCGATTTACGTTGAGCAGTATGCGTATCCACCTGAGGCCTTTTTTTCCTGGTGTAAACCCGATGGAATGAGACCGGAGAGTGAACAGCAGGGGAACTCCTAAAACCATGTCCAAATGGTGGCGTACGGCTGGTAATTCAAGTGGATACAACAGAACAGCTGAGCCCCACGGAGCATGTAAAGAGTCATCCAATAGCTCACACCACTCAGGAGATGTATTCGAGGCACACATATCGCTAGCTAATTTTAGCCATCGTTCAGCTAGGGCTGAGTAACGAGGGTCACAGAAAGCCCCTTCTAGCAACGTGATAGGCTTAAGAAAGTGTCAGTGGGGGTCTTTTGCGCAGATATGCAGGACAAACGGAGATACACTATACAAAAACAAAAAGCAATATAGTAAGATGTATCATAAAGCATACAAAATGGATCTGTGAACAATGAAAAACTTTCAACCTAGCAAGCGGAGCCTTTTGAAGGGAACCATTTGCGGCCATCCTAGGTTAGGGTGGTGAACACAAATAAACAACTGGTGATTATTGAGGTCGGTTTCAGAGGATTGTATACAGTATATGGTAGCTGGGAGGTTTCGTCAAACTTGGGAACTAGTTGAACCATATTGAAATGAAAAGATAGCTGGGCATTCTACAAGTTCGAGCAAGTTCTGCATTAGTTCATGGCTAAAAGCGAGCTAGCTCTTAACATTCTCCTGCACTGCAGAACGTGCTTCACACGCCTTTCAAAAGTACATCCAGTGAGAGAGGGCATTTCAGGTATAGAACCGACCAAAAGGTCTTATTATGCAGGGAATAATAATAATAATAATAATAACTGAAGCTCTAGTCCCAATAAGCTGATGAAGACTGCACAAGTTGTGGTGACCAGCCAAGGCAGGTAACAAGGTTACTCCAAAGTACTTATTCAAGAGAAAACATCGTTGAAGATACGTGATGGAATATTACATAGCCCATTTTCGTGCCGCAGTCTGGAATCAAAAACAGTAATATGTCGTAATAACCCTAATAAACATACTCCGTGGTCGTTGGCTTGTTCGCTGAGCTGGGCAATTTGATTGCAGTGCAATGCCCAGCTCAGCGAACAAGCCAACGACCATCTACGCTACCTGATCTACCAACAGTTTCCTCCATAGAAAACGTACTCCTTTCTTGGGATCACCCGATGAGCTTGCTCCATCCCACTTACACGTTTCTGAATGCCTTCGTACTTTGACCACTAGAGCCTCCCTCAACGTCCCTTTTCTTGGCGCCAGCATTCCAGCTATAAGTAATTTTTCCTACATAGAGACAGACGAAACAGACATGCCACTGCTTCAGATGGAAAAGCAGCGTACCCCTTGAGTAGCATAAGGGGCGTTCGTTTTGGAAGACTAGCAATGTCAGACTTGAATTCTGTCGTTTATGGGGATTAGTAAACTACTGAGCCATTTCGATGCGATGTTAAGACTGATCGTTTGTTGCGAATGTTTCCCCTCACCTGTGTAACACAGTTCGGATTTATGCCTGGCCACCATTCCAGTTTGGTGGAATCCCCATTCGACCAGCCCATAATCGCTGATTCTGTGCCCCCGAGGCCACTGCTTGGAGACAATGAAGACGTCTCGCTTGAGTCTCTTATTACCACAGATCGATCAACAATTTATGTAGCTGTTTGTTGTAGCCCACTGATCGAGACACCTAAGTTGACCTTGTTAGTGTTTCGATTTTTTCAGTATGCAGTGTAAAATGTCGATAAAAATGGATCAGCTACATTGAACTGATCATAACAGTGTTTTTGGAAAAAACTCACGTGGCGCGCGGCTTAGGGCATACCATTTTAACGAAGCCTGTAAAGGCAGTGGTTCTATTCAAAACTGAGAATTATACTGTACAAGTGAAACACTCTAGTGCCTTCACATGGAGTTTTAAGTTCCTTTAATTAGTTATATTACAACCGTTCTTAAAAGCAAATGATCTGACGACCCGGAAAATCTTCCGTCCCTCTGAGATCTTCAGGAGAATACCACTTGTTCACCTTTTGCACCAAAATCTATTTCCAAAACCAAAAACTCCAAGTATCATTTTTACTGGAATTAATTACCGCTTATCAGTCGATGAAGTATGACGCAGAATTGCCCTCGAATTTCGATACATGCAGTCATCCACACCAAAATTTAGAAAAAAGACCAAACCGATTCAACTGAAGTATGGCTACAATTTGCGGATGGTTTTCACTATGTTGCGCACAATATTGGTCACACCATAATATTCGTGTGTGTGTGTTTACAGACCCAAAATCACGAAGCTCATTCGAGTCGTGTGTGAACTGTGTACTACCCGCTATTTCGAATGAGGTATTAGAAGAAGGAAAGCACGACAGTTCAAAAGAACTTCCAGTACATTCTATTGCTTGGCTGCTGGTAATCTTTGCCGATAAATTCTCAGTCAGCCAGTCGTCTCTGCTTGTTTTTACAACCTAGAAGCTTCCACCTCCGACAACCTGAAAAATCCTGTTCTGTTCTCACTCGTTCAGTGAGTTCATAGCTGCTAAGGAAGTTGCGTTAGGAAGCTCCGGACGATGCACCTAACATTTGCGAGCAAATCGAACAATGCACTCGCAGTAAGTTTGTTAACGTAAAGGGGGAAACACTATGAAATTGTGCATGTACACTAAACCTCTGACCTCTGGAATATCGCAGTCTAGATAAGCTATCCGAAAAGACCCTACATAATCACTGCTTCAGGAATTATGAAGGGAATTATGAACGGATCAGACTTGAAGATTATCAGTGTGCTCAGTCGCAAATGATAACCAAAAGACTAAAGTGATGTGCCCGATTCTAGCCAATGTCTCCCACCAACCAAATCGGGTCAACTAGATAGTTGTGGCCCCTATGTTCGCGCAGATACCAGGTTCTTTCAAACACAGTCATTAAAAAACCCGTGGACGTATCTGCAAGACGTGACTCCACAACTCCCAAGTTCACTCCGAAGACGTGTCAGTTACTTGTATAATCCTGAAGAATGACAGATCGGACGCAAATCTGGCCATCTATCGATTGTCCACTACCACACAAATGCCATAAATGTTCCTATTGGGTTTACGACACGATACTGTGCCAAAATTTTTTTTTTTAAATTTTTTTTTTTTTTTTGTTGTTTTCTTTTGTTTTTTTGTATTTTTTATTTTTTTTTTTAAAAAAACTCCCTCAACTTGTATATAAAAAGAATGGTAGTATCTCTCGGTGGAAGGTGCTCATCTGTCTGGGTCTGAATGTTGTGCATAAAGTGTATTCATATCATTTTCAGAACGTGGCATTTGGAACATCACAGTCCTTTTCCTTGTGTTAGTCAATTTATCCAAGACGTTTACTGCAACTCCAAGATAAGAACTAAGATAAAGTGATAACCTAAGAATTCGAAGCATACAAATATAGTTTTGATCAATTGATTCAGTACTATTCACGAAGGATTGCACAACGCTTATTGCGTTTAATACAATTCTGCAAAGGGGCTTGCTACGCAGTTTTCATTCAGGACATAAAACTGAACCTCAGAAGTAGTCAGTGTTGCTAGAGACAACGTGATCTGTAAGTCTAGCTGAATCAAAGCTCCATTCCCGCTTGTTTCTGTCTTAAGTCCTATGTTGTGATTAAGCTGATTAGGAGGCGCACTCGACGCTGCTGCTCAAGAACAGTTGTTGGTATACCGCCAGCCATTTCGGATGGCTTCATTCAACTCATGTAAACATTGAAGCACGTTGCACAGTGATGCGAGACGCTTCATTATGCAGAAGCCTCGAGAAATCAGTAAACTGTACCAGTACGTTACACTGTCGAGTGCGTCGAAAAAGTTAAATACTATCATACCGAGGCCAACCTATCTAACTGAACAGACCTCTATGTACTCAGTCACTGTCCTTGCTCCCATAGATTTACGGTGAACACCATGACTCATACTAAGTACAATAACTAACACTAGACAGTGTATGTGCTTCACGAGCTGTGCACAGTGTTCAGTGGTTCAGTCAATCTAAGTTGGTCAGAGTAGTCGCATCGGCTAAAGATTTCTGTTCAGCCGAAGTTTACTAATATCTCGCTGCATCTTATCCAATCCCTGGATTTGCCATCTAAACATGAATAACAACAAGCGACTTCCAACAACTTTTCCTCTTCTGCAGCAATGCAAATGTGCTTCCCTTTTAGCACCTAACTATGGTCTATTGTCGGCTCCAATCTACCCCTCTATTTCTTCTGGGATATTTTTCCAAACAATTTTTGATTAATTTTTATCTAAATTTTTCACCTATTGCTTCCATTAGAACACATTGGCAAACATCGCTGTTTAGCTGTTTCTTTCCTCAGCTAGCATTTTGAAACCCAGTTATTCTGAATGAAAAGGCCGAGTTGCTCGTGGAAACGGCTTTATTTACACCGTGGTTCTGGCTTCTAAACACCAGAAAACACGGAGCTGGATCTAGTCTGAGCAGCAGTCGACTTGTGGGAAAGTTTTGTTTCAAAATAACTAATGGCCGCATAAAAGGATCAACCTGCATTCCTCCCATATGAGGGGTAGGCTCTTCTAAAACGGACCAAATCGATGAAAAAACTCTGAGGATCAACAAAAAGTATACTCTTCCTCTGCGAAAAATGCTCTCTCAAGTTTGTCTAAATTTCCTATGCAACTACGGTCAATTAAATGCGTCCGACCATAAATCGAGCTACATCGGTGGCTGAAACCTCCACGGAGCAAACTGATTTGCGGATAAGATGGCGAAATTTCAACGGGGTAGGTAAAAATCAACAGGATGTATACCTAAACTGGCTTCTAAACATTTGGTAATGTGACCACTAGGGTGCTAAATCCCTCGGTTAAATGAAGAAATCTAATATGGTTTGAAGATAGCACGACAGACTCTTTTTTTCTTTATTTAACGCTGCATCCAAACATTTATCAAACTCTGTCACACTTTCCGTTAGTATCACTTTTGTACATACGTGAGACTTGAACGTCTTGCCGGTTGATACGGCAAACCGAGGTGCCTTTAAAATATCGAGAGAAGTTTCGAAACCACGAAGAAAGTAATATAAATCAAACTGTGGCAAACTTGTTCCATACTACTATTAGAGATGTGGTACTACTAGGTATAAAAGCTTGGATAATAGCTTATGGCTTATCATTCAAAACCAGTTCGCAGTGCTTTCTTACCCCATAGTGTGCTAACCAGCACAAAGACAAAATTTGTCTTCTGTGTTTTAGAGCATGGGGTCAAACTTACGCTGCAAATTTAGGTTGATAGGCTGTTGTTCTTTTGGACAGAAAAATAGCAAATTGCCTTTTACGTTGGTGGTGTTTTGATTTCACGGATAATAAGAAGCTACATGACAAGAAAAATGGCAGGTATTAAACAGATGATTTAGACTGTGAACGGAAATTGGTTTATTGACTTGGCATAACGCGCTGCCTATGAGATTGCAGATAGTTCAGTAAAACACCTTGAAAAATAACTGGCTGAACAAAATAACTGAACAACATGCATCTGATACAGTTGTTTCGTCAAGCTTCTGGGCAGAAGGGCAAATCGCATTGGAAATCGTTTCCAGGATAGACCATAAGTTAAGTATCATATGACTCGGTAAATTTTTGCTTAGCCTAAGTTCCTTCGGGCGCATCAGAACACATCTACTGGAGTCAAAGTCGAGGCTATGCTCTTCTAGTTCGAAATTAAGGAACGTCGTAAGTTAACTACCGAACCTGAAGCTTCTTTTTATATCACTTAGCATTTTTGGCGGTTGCTTTTCGAACAATACATACACGTTGCAGAGGTTGTTTTTGGATGCCTTTTACAACGAATTTTAGATGACTCTCTATAACCTGTTTAAAATCAGCCACTTGAGATACCACAACATTAAGTTTAGTCTTCTTACATGGTCTTAATTGGTCTTCTTGACATACATCGTGTAATGGGTGACGAAAAGGTCACTTGCTGTACCCACTGTCCTCACAATCCCGGCCTGTTGTTGTGCGTATTGTGAAAAGTGGAGATAAGTTTCCAAATGGTGTGAAGATTTGGGGTTAAAGTTGTAAGTGGTCTAAAACTAATCCGAGAAGGTCGAAGTGGTAAAACTGAATTCCATTTCATTCCTAAACGCGTGGCTACGCCCTAGTTACTAAACCCGTGTGGTTCAGCGTATAGCTCTGACCATCATACAACTAGATTGCTAACCAGCGGTTAAAAATTCTTAAAGTTACCACTTGGTTTTTACTTGATTTCTCTTAGCAGTTGACTCTGTCCATAATTAACCGGCTGACATGCAGCTGAGGATCTGTCTAGTGACACATCAGATTGCTTCTTAATATTTGCTGGTATTCTTTAAACTGACGTTCTGCGGATGGAGCATGTTTATAGCTTCACTTCCAAGCAGTCCAATTATCCCTTACTATGTCTAATTTTTGCAGCTGGTCAGGGCATTCAGACCGTGTGCTGTGACAGTTGATAATCGCCCGTAGAATTCTTCCCATTCGCTTTCTGGGTTAGACACTGTAGAAGGAAACACACTGAAAAAAGTGGCAAAATGTCCTTCTGACAAACGAAGCGGGATAGCCAATAAACTCGGACTGATGTAGTGTGGTTCATCCAATATTCCTTCATTCATACGATAAGCCATTGCGAATTCGACTGCATGTTTCCGACGGCGATCTTGTAAGGCTCTAGACTAGTAAAATGTGTATCCAGCTTCTTATAATCTTCCCTGATTGGCCAACCAAATTTTCCTTAGACCAGCTATACCGATGCAATAGTGTGTCAACCCCCTCCATCCCTGTCAAGAATGGTTCAAACGTTCCAGACACTGGATCGAAGTTGTCGGACCTTTACCCTACTCTGTTTGTGGTGACTAACTGCTGCAGTGTTTAAACCTTTAGTACCTTTCGACTGTTTCTGACCCTTTGCTTGGACGGCAGACTCTTCTGTCTTAAGACAACTTACGGTTTCTAACACCTGGAGAGGACGTTTGACTTATCCCGAAGATGTAAGTTGTATATCACAAATGCTTGACTCCTAGTGCTGTTGCGCACAGTAGGTGCGTTTGGCGCCGCACCAGGCTCTCAACTTTCACAGGTACTTTGGCCATATTATATAACAGTCAATGGTCATGGCCAGCCACTAGGTGATCAGAGTGTGCGATTTCCGCAACAAACTTTTGATGACCCATCATTCTTCCAGAGAATAAATATATAATCGTAACGAATAGTACGATTTAATTTCTGAATGCCTCGTACTACATTAGTCGTTGAACGTTGTCTGGTTGCTCTCTGTAAGCCTTCCAAGCACGAAAAAATCCTAGAGAACAAACTTTGTGCTGGTGTGTCTTGAAGGACCATTGTGGCAATGTAGCCTTCCAACCACCTCAAGGTGCCAGCTTTTGATCTGGTATATATATATATATATATGTATGTATATACTTTCCCTTGTCGGCAACGACCGCAATAAAATTCCGTGGGACTTATCTGTACTTCAGCCTCGCGCACTCCGGTCCATACGTCTACATGTTGTGTTGCATCACCTGCAGCGCGGTATTTGGTTGAATATTTTGGCTATCCATCACTGCACGAAGGATTTACTCTTCCAAACCCAGTTTGTTTGTATACCCGTTTTATGGGTAGTTTTAACCTTACATCTGTCGATTCGACTTCCGTACACCAACATGCGTACCAGCTAAATTTGATCAGTCAATCGGCCGTCAAGGGAGCCAACCACGTCCACACGAACGATATAAAGGGTGCACCTTCCAACCTCAATAAATCCAGCCGACACACTAGACACAGATCTCAACGACATAAATAGTAAATACGAGGACTACTAAACAAGGTCTGTAGTACCTGCACCGTTAACAATGAACGTGTCGTTTCACAGAACATACTTTGGTTTTATTCTGCACTATTAATATTGTATGGAAATATTCTGGGTAAAAATGTTGCAATAAGGGGCATCATTTTAAACGAGCTGTTTTAGGATCCCGCTGAGTTTCTTTGTTAGAGCAAACACGACTGTCGTTTGTGGGATTGGTGATAAGAAATGCATTTTCTTTGACAGAAGTGTGATAGTTAAGATGACAGAGAATGTAATGCGTAAATATGAGCCAGGTAGCAATCTACCTGGTAAAAACTAAGCAAGTTTGAAAATAAAATTATAAAACCGCATACTAGTTACTCAGTCAATATATGGCGTTGGAAAGCAGCAAACTTGAAAACTGAATTCAGGAAATTCACAGAGATATTGTAATAAAGAGAAAAAAGCTCCATTCTTGGGGCTGTTGATGCCCGTTAAAGTAAAATCTGAGAAATGAATTTCAGCTATTAAAGAGTGGCCATTTTTTGTTAGAGTCCAGAACAACATTTCTTGTGGAATCTAATATTGTCTGAAGACTTGACACCGCGGTTGCCGCCATTATAGATGATACTTTAAAGGATCGTTCCCTTGACATAAGATCTTCTAACAACCCCAGAATGGAACGGCCAATAAATCGTAAACTTATTGATTGAAAATAGTCCTTTTCGTGAGAGGGGTGACAACATTTTAAACTAAACTGCTATTTGGTTTAGCTACACTGCTAAAATTCACGCGATGCTTTTAAAAGTAAATTCACATACATCTATCAGGTTTTTGACAGTCAGTTTGCAAGTGTAGTTGCTTTTCCTCCATAAAGTTCTGATTTGTTATCACATTATTAAAAATACTAATTTTCTTGAATGCCACAGGATTTCACCGCATATTCATAATAAATTAACCGGTAGAACTTTTAAACCCTCTTCCGGGTTAAATGCATTTTTCATAACGATGTTTCGTTGCGTTCACGAAATGTACACAGTCTTGCTAGTTGCTTGATAGTGGTGTATATTCAGTTCCAGGATCCTTTTTCTTAAAGTGAAGCTTATACGTGCAGTTTTGGGGGTCTTTGATACTCCATCGCATTACGCCCTGTTGTCGAGTGATCGAATGGTGCTCAGTATGCTACAGGGCCAAATCACATAAAACTACTACGGGCTGTTCCAAATACGCTGTTTTTTGCGGCCATTTTGGGAGCAAAGATAATCATCCTCGTGCAGCATGTCAACAGATACTAGTTTAAATCAATTTTTAACATAAATCGTCCGCCGATTAAGTTGCTTTTAAAGTGGCATGAGAAGTTACGCACATTTAAAGAGCACAACTTGTCAAAGTGATTCATTGGGCATTTCGATTCACAAAGCAACTATTAACAAAAAAATTTAATTGTTTCCATATCTGCAACAGCAATGGCATTCAGTCCTCTTGGCTAAACAAAACCAGTTTACACTCGATAAAACTTGTCAATTTTTTCCAAACTTTGCTGAACGCATTAAGAATACGTTTAGTACACTTAACTCGAGTAGTGTGAAATTTTATTACCAAGTATTAGTTAAGTTCGTATATGCTTATTAAGTTGCCCCGGCGTTTTCTTTTTTTGATGGAACTGTGAATTTGGGGATCGATTTTTATTGTGTTGATTCTCAAGGCCTTCGACGGCAAAGTTTCACGTTTGTTTTGTCCATTCTTGTTGGTGTTGAATGCTGCGACACTCTCGCAGACATTTCACAGATATTCTATAGATATTGATTTCAAACTGACTTCGTACTGTGTAGTAGAATCCATTGAGTTTGTAGCAATATTACTTGCGCTTACCAGTACTATACATGCCACTGGGTTTGTAAAAATACTCACTATCAAAACTTACTCTCTATTGACAGAAAGTAAACCCAAGTTTCAGCTCCGTAAAAGGTGGAAGCTGCAGTTTAGCTGCTCCGAATGCATTTCACACACGTGAATCTGGAAAACAAATGTAAAAGAATAACCAAGACCTCTTTCAGAACCCGGTAGTATCACAACCTAGACTTCTGTCTAAAGCGGTGGTTTTAAAAAACTCGGCTTAATGAGAATTTTACTCATTCTTCAAGAGGTACAGGGGGTTTTCGCTAAGTGCTCAGGTATTGAAGTCAGGAGTTTGGAGTTGGGCCATAGAAAACAAATAATTATCTTCCTGTTTTAATTTTCTTGGGTTGGCTTCCCTTTTTTGAGCAGAACCAGCGCCATCTTGAATCAAACGTTGGTTACACTTAAGATATCATTTCGGAGGCTTATCCTTGAATAACTGTTCAAGAACGAGAGCTCTAGTCGTATTAGAGACATGAATCACCATAACTGTGATCATTAATGATAGGAATTACTTCAGGTAGTGCTTTCGTTGGAATGGTTTTCACAGGAGGCGCAGCGGAGGTTGCCAATTTTTAGTATCTAAAGTAGCTGGATTTGCTGTTTTATTCTATTTGAAGTGTCAATGGTATTATCGTCTGCCTAGTCACAACTAAATTGTGTATCAAAACCATTATGACAAATATCACCACTTGTCTGTGGACGAACATACTTTGTGCACCTTATCCTAGGATAATCTATTGATTTCCCGCTAATATTTCGTAACTTCTTTGTTTCACGTCTTCAGCTGTAAAATCTGCGTACATATTGTACAGTTGTTAGGGCTGACACAGTTTTGTTTGCCGATAATCTGTGGAAGTAGTGGTGGATAGCTATGCATAAAAATCGGTATCTGGTGGAATGGGGCCATTAACCCAGGTGTTGCAACGGATAGCACATTGCGGAACTCTGAGAGGAGAGTGATCATCGGAGACAACAGCTTGACTGCATGTGCGACTGGGCTATGTTCGACAATGTCTCTAATAATTTTCGTGTCCCTTCTCGGGGTCCACATCCGAGGGTAATGCGAGCACCAACACAGATGAGTTTGTTGACAGTGGCTTTCAAGATTCGCTTCCAGATCGTTTTTACTGCCCTGGCATGTAAAAAGAGCTTCCTGAGGAACTCGATCGACTGACATATGCAGCACATGACCAAGTCTGCACGATCTTTGGAATCGAACCAGTTCATCTTTCGTGAGCGAGATATTTCTTCAGAAAACCATTCGATGTGCGTCGGTGTTACTAATCTGATGCTCCCAGCAAAGTCGAGCAATGCTCGGAAAACACCGATGGTCAAACACAAGGTGTTTTAACGTCCTCAGAATGTAGCGGAAGCTTTCCGACTCGCACAACAATATAAAGCACACCGCCGCACTGAAAACTCGATCCTTAGCGGATAATCTGCTGGGACTAATACAGCTGTCCAGGTGGAGGAACTTGTCTACTACCTCAAACTACCCAACTGCAATTCCTTGTCGAAGTTAACCATCCAGAACCGTAAGTGGGCAGAATGCGAACTAAATCAACAGCAGAGTAGACCACACCGCTAGTGACTCACTCCCAGTCACTCTCTAGATCGGTTTCGTGTTGCCCTCTGAAGTTTCCACGGGTAAGCTGCGGCAAAAGTTCGGATACCGAGTAGAACAGATATTAGTGCCATTGAGTTCCGACAGTAAACTGAAAAACTACTTGAGAAAAGCAGTATAGGAGGAAGTCGTTATTGACCCTGCGTAAATTTACGTACGGCTCAGTAGTTGAACTTAAGCTCTACACTATTATTGCCGCCAGTGATAATGTTGAAGATGAGCACAGTAGTTTTAAGGACTGACCGACGTTTCAAAAGCTCGACTGCGTTGCCAATTTTGTGGTTAATTAATCAACCCCACAATGGGATGTGAAGTATTCGATCCCAACTGAGGGCATGGATAAAATCATGCTTCTGGAGAAAAGTACTTGGTCCGACTAATCCTCCCCTTCTTGGGATGAATATGCTCACCGTCCAAAAAAACTCGCGCGCATCAGTTGAGAAATGAATTGTGAGGCAGTAAGCGACTACCATTACCCCAATCCTAGACCGTAAAAGCAAGGCCGCAAAATCCTGATTCAACCTGATGACAAACTCCCCTAACAAATCTGTTGTGTTGGTCATCCCGCTAACAAACAAACAGGAATTTCAGACCGACACCCATCAGTGACCAGTTCGGCTAATCACAACAAATCCCACAGATTTGTCCTCTGACTGGCTTAAAACTCGATCAATCTGGCATCTTACTCACTTGACCTGACGAAGCTTCTGTGTCAAAAGCGAAACGTTGCCGAACAACAGGTCCACCGACTGTTTACTAAACCTCTCTTAAACGACTACTCAGTCGGTCCCAGACATTTTCCAATTGTTTGAAAAGTTGTTAAACTTTTTGTCCGTCAGACTAGAGTTAACAGTCCACAGGCTATTGCTCAGTCTCCATGATGCTATAATGACTTCCACTGATGGTTTTCTTAGACCATAGCAAGCTGAGCAGGGATTCCTGTCGGATCAGTACTGTTGAAGAGTGAACTTTATTCTTTCTTTTGACGGCCAACTTAGGTTTATATTCCTATCAGCCGCATGCACTGTCTCCAGGGTCTGTGTTGCAGGGGGTAAGTTAAACTGTCCTTCTAAGTTTCGGCCTACACTTCCAAATAGCGCCTTTGCGAACAAACTGCCGAGCCAAATTCTCCGGTCATTATTGCGCTGACAATTGCTTTCCTGTGGCCAGTCAGTCATATTACGTTATACAGGACACTGATGTTCTTGGTGGCAAAGGCTTTCTCCACCTCCTTGTTTTTTATGGTCTACCAAATTTTTCAGTTTATCATTAGACTCTCTACTAGTTGGTCTTTGAGGGTTTTGCGTACATTGCTGTGCTAGTTGTTTGCTAGTTGTTTTACAGCAAAACATCAGTGTTGAACACTGATGTCATGCTGTCCGTGATGAGGACGATGTTACAGATTTCCTGCCATTAAATCAGGGTTAGCAATCTTGGCTATACACAGTGTTCGTTTGATCGTCCCAGTGAAGTCGAACAGAGAGAAGTGAATGCCACCACCGTAACCCCTTTCACACATGGTCATGTCTGACCAACTTGTTTCGTTCCAGAACTGCGTTGGTCTACTACGGATAGTAGTTCTGTTAGCTTAAATTGATAGTGTTGAGCCATGGTAGTCCTCTGAAGATGGTGGATTGACGGGCTTCTCGCTGGTCTGTGAGTGTCACAAGGAAGGCAAATTATAGGACATTCCTGCTCTATAGGATAGTTGGAATCAAGCTGAGTGCCCCAGAGAAAGCGGCAGCATCGGGTTGTGACTCTCTATCAGTTAGCTTGCCGCACTCAAGTAGCAATGAAAGAATACATCCAGTAACTGCTTCTCGTTGGAGAGTGTTGATTAGACTGCTAACCATGAAGAGCCAATGGCCAGTCCCTAGTTTGATAACATCAATTAGCCAAAAGCTTACTTTATGGTCTGAACTACTTTTAGAAGGTATGCAGCGGTGGTAGCAGTTGATTTTGTTGTCCCTTTCAGTGGTCCACCAGCGG
Source organism: Opisthorchis felineus (assembly GCA_004794785.1). Taxonomy (NCBI): domain Eukaryota; kingdom Metazoa; phylum Platyhelminthes; class Trematoda; order Opisthorchiida; family Opisthorchiidae; genus Opisthorchis; species Opisthorchis felineus. Next base: position 120,131 of record SJOL01006393.1, on the reverse strand, counting down.
ATACAGAGCTAATGGAACAGTGTACCAGAGTTATTAGTGAAGCATAGTTGTATGCTTTAGTTTCACACGTTATGCTTGCAAGAAACTGAGGTTAAGCAATCTAAACTTTACGGAACCTACACTGATTATTATAGATCATCATCAGTAAGTACGAATATATATATATATATATGTTTGTGTATACTGTTTATTATTCACAGAGAAATGTTAGTGCCATGGTCGCCAATCAGATCACTAAGATACGGATTAATGAGTCACCATCCAGAACTGGCAAATGCACTGGTAAAAATACTTTGCTGACCGTCAAAAAACTTTGAAAAAGTTCCTTGTACTCTGGAAGAATTCTCGAAAAGTGAGCTCGAGGTTTTTATCTTTTCCCTTAGCAACTCAAATTTGCCATATCAGTGTGCTTAGACAAAATTTCAAATTAACCTGTAATCTGAGCTGTCAAATGTACAGTTATCTTATCCCTACTAAGCAGCAAGCTAGCACCATTGCCAACTGATTTCATATACGTCCCTCACAATAGTGGTAATCGAAAAAGACATGGACATCAAAAACACGCAGTAACACAGTATAATTCCTTATCACTTGAAAACAAATGATCTGGGGAATTCATTGAGTAGAATGTAACGATGAAATTTTGCTAAAACTTTCGTGTAAGAAGATAATAGTATAACGGTTTCTGGAATGAACGGTGTATCCTCTCTGGATTTATCCACGATTAGATGCCCTTTACGCATTTACAGTGAACAGACGCATGATTGCTTAATATCCTTAATTTTTCGTCAGAAAAGGAGAGCTGAAATGGTCGTATTTTCCATGGAAACTCAATGACAGTAAAAAGTAGGTTGCATATGGTGAGCAGGAGGTGCGTAAAAACTTCATGCAAAAATTACGCCGACGTTCGCCTTTTCATTTTACTTGCCAAAGCAAAGCAAGAAATTAACCGAGGTCCCTTCACGAGAGTTTTTTTTCATTTTACTGGACAAATGCCAATATTATCTTGTTCCATAGGGTGTACAATTTATGGTTCGAAGGCATTACTGATTCACATTTTTGTAAACTGTAGCGCCTGGGAGCGGATCTGTAGCCTTTGTAATGTCAGGTTTGATGTGCCAACCGATTTTGTAAACAAAACAGAGGGTAGACATGGGATATATTAATGGAAGCTGTTCTTCCGGATTAGCTCTCAGTTGAGACTACCGCAGTTGGTAGAGCTAGCAATGGCGAGTAGCCTTTGGTAGAATGATGAGAGAATGTTAAAGGCCAGAAAGTAAAAAATCTGAGCGTCTCAATATAGGTAGCCTACTATGGACTAAACAAGCTTGTTCATTTGGTATAAAACATATGCGCAAGACCCCCCTATACTTGACTGAATGGCTGAGCGTCTTGCCGGAATAATACTTCCTGCCTGCATGTTCTAATTTATGTACGGATGGAGGTGAGCTGCGGCTTATGTTTTGGGCACTGCGCATTCGCCTTTGGAGATTCAGGCATGTTTGAATTTTGCTGACAGGTTTCAAACAGTTGAGACCTTCCACATATCATGCTGGATTAGAATTTCCATTGACAAGCAAGGTCTTAAGGAGCACGACCTAAAAGTAGGGCGCGGCAACGGAAGCGGACGATATTTCTTTCCCTTAAATGATAGGAAGTGGAATAACAGATAGTCAGGTTGTAAGTTGCCTCAGTTTCTGGGTACCGCGCCAAACTCAAAAGTATAATGTTGCCAGAAAACTGCATATAAAAGAGCAGATTTTCCCTGGGGATCGGTATTGAGTGTCGAACTTAATGTGTTTCAACTTATTGATTATAGTGGCGATAGATGGAACGATAGCCATTACTCAGTTATTTGGTGGTAGGTAAGCCAGCTTGAGATGAACTCATTTATGGGTGTGACTATTTTTCTCATCAAGTTTTTGCCGTACCATAGCAGGGATAGATTTCCCAAGGTTTGCAAATTTAGTACATACCTAACCCTAAGGAGTGAGTGGACAGTTTACTGCGCGGATGTGGTGAGCGCAATCAGCGTCGACGTTTACACAATTCATGCCGAATTAATTGAGAGATGTGTGATAACTAAATGTTAATGAGTTTGGGTAGTATGCTGATTTAGGCATAGGCCACTCGTTTGTAAAATCTAGGTCAAGTATTTTGAGTACAGCAAAATGGTGTAATAAGTGCTGTGAGTTATGTAGCTGAATAGCAGCAGTGAGATAAAATTTGAACATTTTCCTTAAATGCGTTCCCAAAGATATCAATCTTGACCAACGTGTTTATACGTCTAGGATCTAGTAAAACAACGAGTTTCTAAACTTCTTACGCCGTTCAACGCCTCACTATTCATCGGAAGAATAAGTTCAAAAATGTGAGTGCTACTTCTGGCAAGTAACCGAGAGTACAGTGTTGTTATTTATTTATAGTAACAGATGTTCACTTGGTGTGCAAGCTAATGACCCGCCTCAACAAACAACAACTTTTCCAGATTTTACTTCTTCCAACCAATTAGTTATGAGGATTTTTGTGTTGAGTGTTAAAGACTGACCAGATTTTGGTTTCACCTCACTTGATTTGACCTATACACGCCGTATCTACGCGGTAGCTACACGCAAGTTTGTGTAAAGTTACCCGTAAACGCCTCCATATGCTTTAGAGCAGTCCGAATGCTTGTAATCGCACATAAGGACTTTTTTGACTGCGGTCACTATTTCCTAATTTTTAGCCATGGAAAAGAATAATAGATAATGACAATCTGCTCCAAATCTTACCAGCATTTCTCATTGTCTCATGAGGCAGTTGATACCAAAGTGTGTAGAAAAGTGTTGAAGGGCTGTCTTAGCATTCAACGGCATTTTAAAAGCTCTGAGTTATTAAATTCAGGTTGACCTTGGTTGCCTTTACTTACACTGCAAGTAACAGCGTTGTGCATAAGATATCCATATAAGCCATTCAGGACAACACACTTAGTTTAATCAGTAGCTCCAATTTGAGTGTCCAAACTGTCTCACGTAAGTCTTGACGATTTTGCATGCACAATAATATATGCGTGCCGAAAATTTCTGTGGCTTGCCATCATTTGCGAAAGTTACGCAGACAGTTTCTGCTTTTGTTTTTGTTTTTGCTCTTGAGAATGGTGGACAGCACCTCACACAAACTGATGTTCAAGCCGCATTTATTAGCCTCATCAGTCTCAGGCGAAACATGTTTTCCGACTGTATATTCTAATTTTTCTGATAACGGAACCATAGGAATTTACACCTCCTCAATTAAGATGACTAAAGAAAACATATGCATCGATTTCATCACTGATAGGCTCAACAATGTCGGTTCCTATGCTTGCAGAGGTGCCTAAGAAGCTTAAACAGGAGTGTAATCCGGCCATGCAGTAAGTTTTTGTTGTGTGCAAGCGGCTGTGCAAAACACTTGTAAAGCAAGCAGTCCCATTCAATAATACTAGTATTCATCCACTGGTTCTGGTTGTTGTACTCCTGGACGACCTGGGCTTCCTACCAGACTATTTGAGGAAGCTGGAAGCTTTACAAAAGCCGATAATATTTATAACAACAATTTTCGACACCTAGAGATAAATGTTCTATTCATTATTGAACACACAAGATGTAAGCATGTGGTAAAAAGCACTTGTTCCTCCAGTATACATTTAAACTTTTCAAAAAATCCAAGCTGAAGGATCTTGTACTGGGAAACGTTTATAGTTCATACATCCCGGATTAGAGCAGTAACAGGCTTGTTGTGGTATTCGCTTTACTTTGAAAAAATTAGGACCCGTTTTATCTAGGAATTATCCAAACACAAGCTGCGCCCAAATTTCAAAATTCATCCAGCCCTAGATCCAAAAACAATGCAGACAATGTAAAAACAAGCTGGTTTGTGGCCTTATACTCTCTATTGTACTACCAGAAGAAAGTGGACCACTAAAGGACTTTAAGAAGAATTTTTTAACCTTTTTTCATACTTTTGATTTCAAACTTGACCATTAATTGCGGTTTTTAAATGAGTCCTCTCCTCCTGCTTGCAATATTAAGTTAAAACAACTTATTTTAAAGGAACATTGACGCTATAAGGAATAGATTTGGTCGTCAATAAGGGCTGATAAAGTGTTCCGTCGTTAACCGGCACCGTTTAAGAATTTCTCATGAATGGCCCATTTATGTTCAGTCACACAGCCCATGGACAAGCCAGGCTACCAATATGGACATCTCATGGGCATCCAGTGAGTAAGAGTAATCAGTTATGATAGAATAGGCATTGACCGTTGACTCATTCCGGAAGATTAGTTAACAGTTCCATACCATAAATATCTGCAAAACGAAGGTGCTACTTGAGCCCATTTGAAAAGCATGTCCATCAACAGAAAATCATGTAGCATTAGCAAGCAGTAAAATAATGTCCATTTTGATTGTATTTGAGAGTAAACAGACTCGGTTCAAGGCATATCTTTGTATGTCTTGTAACGCAACCTAGTGAGCAAGCTTATCGTCACCCTGAACTTTGGCATCTTTTCCCTTGCCACGAGTTGCATAAGCAACGAAGTCGTTTTTAGTGAAGAGAAAAACGTGAAAGTGTAAGACGTGAGGAGTCAGCAGTGGCACGTTTTCGCTTAGCTGCCCTGCCGCATGTAGCAAGTAAGGCGCCCCAGCTGGTGACACCATACGACGGCATAAACCAGAACTAGGTCCTTTCTCTCACCTACTTTTTTTCTCTATTTTTCACTTTGAGGCTTCAAGTATAATCAGATGAACTTTATGGTGTCTCACTGTCAACAATTATTCTGCTGGCTCTGATGACGATGACGATGTTTCCAGTGAAATGACATAGATTTATCCGCTTTCCAAGATAAAGTCTATTTTGACAGAAACAAGAAAGCCTATGCACTGAATTGAGTTTTCTTATTTAAAAGTTCTTCTGAATCATTGTTGTGGAAGTACTTTTCATTTTTGATGACAATAAGTGTCTGAATTACCATATCCGGTGAATTAGTCATTGCTCTTCCATAGAATATGTTTACAAATCCTGATAATTACCGGCATCGACAATTTGACCACCACATATCTAACGGTTGTTGCTGATGGTGTTACAAATCTTCTACCGATCTCTCCGCAGTGGTAAAGGTCTCCATATCTGAACGTGGCATCTAAAGTCAGTATCACCCGTGCCCCTTCAAGCGCAAACTCTACCCAAGTCCACCCGCCAACAACTTCTCCGTCCTCTACCATGTCCGCATTATTACTAAGTACTTGTCCAACCTTCCGCCGCATAGTCCTTGGCGCAGCTGAACCGACCGATCAACCCAGCTCACTCACCCTGGGTCACCCTGTGTCTGCCCACCATCCAGCTGATTAGCCCCATTCGTGCACAGGTGTACTTCTAGAGACCTGTGAAGCGATCTCTTCTCAATTTCGTACCACCAGCGTGGTCCACAAAAGGCCAGCCGCTGTGCCCACATCATTTGTCATTTTAAATAACGGACTAACGTTTGTGCTGGTTTCCGCTTTAACTGGCCACCTGTTTGCGGAAGACTTGTGGCTATGGTGCACAGTTCCAAAATCCCTCAAACTGGCGAATGATGCCCGCTGCAACTGGTCCCAGATCAATCGTGAACCTCCACAAAACGGTACACGTGTCTTTCAACAAGGTACTAGAGGTCTCAGTTCAGCGTTACTATCTAAACCCCAAACTGCGGTCCTTCATGACTGTCACAAAGATCTCAGAAAAGCCCTGAATTTCTGCCACGCTGACTGCCTTTAGCCCTCGAAAACGAATATTCGAGTGGTTGATTTTCTTCATCCGGCATAGCCTTTCAGAACCCAACACAATTCAATCACCCTACGTTGCCATCCTATCCATTCATACATAAAGCTCTGGCTTTTCTGGTTAGGGAAGTGGTGAGAATATGCTGTGGAATGTCCAGCGGAAGGTTAAGAAATCAGTACCCACCCTCAGTTGCTTACTACAGTGAGCTTACTTGTGTTCCATCCTAGGCATTTCTCGTGTGTGAGACTCAAAATCATCTCTTGAAAACACAGCCTCACGTCGGTTTCTCCACTATATCCCACATATAAATTGCTACAACGCGGCCAGCGGTTTACGTCAGGCTACCAGACACATTCCTCCTCTTATATAGTGGTTCCAAAAGGGTCTTCCCGAGTCTGTTGTGTTTTCTACGCTATTCCAAGCTTTTGAACCAGGGATGGAGAAAGCCCTCTCATCTCTAAAAGTTCTCTTTGCAGTCGTGAAGTTGTTGTCCATTCCCAGTCCTCGACTAGAAATTGAACGCTTTTTTCCAGCTAGCCCCATAGATATTCATACTTGTCCATGTAATATATATGTACATATGTATATATATATATACAAACATTATACATATTGTAACCTCTATCCAGGTAGCATTTACTAAGGCATATATTTTAGGAATATGTAAAATTTGTCATAAGTCCCCTACGTCCAGAAAATTAGTTCTCAAGACCCGCAACTTCTTTCACTTTAGGCCACCCTGTGATTCTGAGTCTACATGAGATATCTGGTCATCTGGACCTGGGAATTCACACACGCTCATCACAAGCCCCTGGTGCGAGAAGCCAATCAAAATAATGACTACTTTCTGCGCTCCCCAACAACCAAAGCACGTCGTTCTATTGAAAAATGTGGAATAAAGCCTTAGGTAAGTTTTACAAACGGTCTACGTCCAATAATTTCATTAAAGTAGAAAACTTACCACGATAATATGTGCAACCTTCAAACCACGCGCCTTCAAGTCTGCCGGCTTGGCTAGGCGCACGGATTCACGATTGGTTTTCATTGATCAAACTTCGCAGAGATGATTTCATTTCAGAGACACAGCCCACTTGCACTTGTGGAATATGTGAACTAGTGCCCTCTGAGCAGGCCTTCTTCAGTTTTATTTTTACGTAATTGTCATATGTTGGTTGTGCAAAATACGGAAGCACGTGATAGAACGTAGCGGCTATGATGAGCATAGGAAGATGATGGTGGGCGTGAGCTGGCACTTGCCACTTGTGGGGCTTCTCGGTTCGTCCGTCTGCTTTAGTAGTTTGATGACCACAAGGTTTGGTATTCAGAGATCCGTGCTTTGCCATCGACCTTCCAATAATTTGCCGTCCCTCCCATAATCGATGTACCAGGTGCTCTAATACACCTTGGTTGTACTCAAATTGTAGTCCTGATTAGTACCATACGTGGGGGGTTAACTGGACGAACTTACCAACCATAACATTGTTCTGGTGATTACTGAGGCGTCTCATAATATGGTTTGCTCCCAGCATCCCTATTCCCACTACTTCCCAACATTATTTGAAACTGGCTGGCAATTGCTGATCAATTATATCGCTTCGTGACCAAGAAGTCTTTCCAGTTTTGACCGACGCGCTAGATATCTTCTCGTCATAATTGCTTTTGGGCATTAATTTGTAATTTTGAGGAAGTTCTGCGCCATATTTATTTTAGGGGACCTGTCACCGTCTGGCGGACGCCAACAGCAGATGTTCGACCCGGCGATAATATGGACATCTGCATAAAAGAAGGTGGATTGATTCCTCGATCCATCAGCACGAAATCATGCCCAACCGGTGGGACTTTGAACCAAACACTTGTACTCTGAAATGCATAGCCGTGGCACGTACCCCCACTTCCTGGGAATAGCCACTTCCGAATGACCCCAACGGGGCATTGAAGGGCCTATTTGTCCTTTCAGCCTACCGTTTCCACGTAAGTGATGGGGCGGTGTTTTGCTCTCGCAGGTTTGACGCATCAGAATTCTCTCGAAATTCGATCAGTTATCGAATTGAGCTCACCAAAAAGACCAACCTGGTGTTTGGTGTTCGTGCTCGCCGCAGCCGTTGAACAAACCTGACTACATCGGTATGTTGTGCAATCCCTGACACTGCACCAAACGCTCCTGTGCTATTAGCACCTAGTATACCCCTCGGGCAGCCGGTTTTCACATTTTGAGGCAGTGTTTTGTCGATTGTTTGAGGAGTTCTCATGACTAATGTGTTGCGAGGATTGATCGTTTCTCCATTTTGGTACTGAAACCAGTGAGGACTGTGTACGGTGATCCTTGGTTTTTGTATGCGAGCATGCCTCGGTTCTTCCTGCGGTTTCTTGTTCATTCTGGGCAGCAGTTTGCATCAAAACCTCTGCATCAAAACCAGTGAGGTCGAGTTAGTAAATTTTAGTTCTCGAAAATCACTTTAAGCTGGTCCCGTAGTGATCAAAATCAGCTCAATTTCTGGCTGGTGTTTTCCACATTCTTGCCGTCTGATTGGTCACAAACGCTCTTATTATCATAGGCAATGTAAAACTCTGCATACTTCACCCCCCTCCGGTCTACGGGTTTATTACTCACCGCCTCTCCGTTGCATCGTATTCACGGGACGGTTCACGTGATTCCTATTTGACCGTCTGGAAGGTACATCAGCATGGTTCACCTTGGTTAATCTTCTCCATGCGAGTTCACTGATTTGGTTGCGGATAATTCGCTATGAGCCCTCTAGGCCTGTTAACTCCTCACATGTCTTAAGCACCGTGCGCTGTTACTCCGATGGTAGCTGTGGTCGTTGCAGCCTACACTTTGGCGCACATATTATGCATCTTGTCGTGTGGATCCCTCTGGAGATGGTCGTCAGTCGTAGGTTTCGGAATCCGGGTGGTAACCCGGTCAGCATGACTGACTGGGACCCCAAATGCAGTCGAACGCTTCCTCGCAAATGTGCTCTAGTTTATTGATCAGCCGCCTCCACTGAGCTAAACACTGTTCCTCTGTCTTTATCCGTAGCCCAGCTGCTGAAACCAGTGCGGCTATTATTCGAAACCCTCTATCCTTCCTCGAATTTTGAGGCTTCGTGGGCCCCGGTTTCCATAAAGTACAAAGTCGGCGCGCGATCCGTAGTGGAGGCGGTTTCCGGTGGTAGCAGGTCGTTGGTCCCCGAGTCAGTAGTCACCTACCACCGGCCCAGTCACATTGGTTTCAGGCCAAATGGAGCGCCGTTCAAAGATATTGTACCCAACTCAGGATACGGGAAGGGGCTGTAGGTTTGTTGGCACTTAGTGCAGATAACCTGGGTGCCATTAGTTTTCGGTTAACGCCCCGCAGCAACGGATAAATTGTCAGACAGCCCGAAATCCTAAACGAAGCTGCATTTTTAGTATCCCGTAAAGAATGACTATCCGGACGGCGCGACACTCATGTAGCCCTACAGCTTGACACTCACGGGCCTAAAAGCAGTGGCCTGCAGCGAGTTCCAAACGTCATTGTGGAATTCAGCAGTTTCAGGTTATGCTATTTACACCCAGAAGTAACTATTCAGGGTGCGCCTCGAGGCACCGCTGTGTGTTCTACATCATCTCGCTTGAGCAGGCCCCAAGCTCCTACTGATTTCGATTTCCCGCAACTTCCCCAAAACTCCAGAGGCCATTAAGGACCGCTTGCCCTGTATGGGTTATCACGGAGGCTAAACTCTTCTCTATGACCATAGGCTAATAATGGTTTCCGCTGTGTTGCGCCCTGATCACATTTTCTTTATCTTTGAGCATCTTCCATCTTTGGTTAGGGTATTTTTGGCATACATTACGCGTCTTTC
>SJOL01006393.1:6332-66334 GCA_004794785.1 Opisthorchis felineus | reverse complement strand
GAAGCATCAGTGTCAACACTGATGTTGCTGTCTTTGATGATGATGATGATGCTGATGCAATAAATACATCTGAGCATCCTGTTGGTGTAAGACTCCATTTGCAGGATTAGCCCAGCAGCCTTTACTAACTTACGCAACACAAGCCAACCAGATGGAGACAGACAAACTAGCTAGCCAGTTCGGATAGGGGGTGATGGCATGTTCGCCACTGGAGTCGGCTGTGTCATATCCTATAGGGTTTCTTACACGCAAACTACACCGTTTATCCCACCAAGGAGGCGTGAAGTTCCAACAGCTCTTAGTTTGACGTTAGCTTCTTTTATTTCGCGTTTCTGTGCCATTTTAGTTCTTGCGCTTATGGTCCCTTGGAGCGAGGTTCTTCGTTGCATCAATGAGGAATTGAGTCGGAGAGAGAAGTTTTAGACATACTTATGAGCTTTGAGAGTATTTCTCTTCGTAGATGCCTTTGCATCAACTGATGTATCCCAGAGGGGAAGCCAATAAATATGCCTGCCCGCACAAGCCGTGATCAGAGTCAAGCGATGTAATTTAACATGAGCGACAATCTTGTGAAGCTGTCCACGGATAGCTGATTACTACGCGGTCCAAGTGAGTCCGCGTCTGGCTTGCAGTTGATAACTTCCAATCCACACGGTGTGGGCCCTTGTGCTGAAAGCTTATGATGGCTCGAAATAAGTGGTGTTCAGCACATACATGGAAAACTCACCCCCCCCCATTATCTGTGCTGTGATCATCAACCCTGAATCCACCACCAAGATGGGCTTTCTCAGAACCTAGTCGACCAGCGTAAACATTCATATCACCTGCCGGAGTCACATCTGTACATCTTGCAAATTGAAGTAGCCGTGACGAACATCGACAGAAGCTGTCTTCCTCAACCTCAGCTACGGTCTGTCGGGGGTATGCTGACACAACAAACAAACACCATTTACCGCGTCGGGATGCATTGAGTTCGCCCCAAGCAGCTGGAGATGGATGACCGAACTCGGGTCCCTTGCGCGTTTCTCAGACTCCATACATCGATCCAAAGAGAGAACAAGTTCTGAGCAATAGCTGCCTGTAACCCACTTTGGCACAGTATACACGTTAATTGCTGCAATGTGAAACACCCCTTGAGCTTAATAAGGGTTCCTTTTGATTTATTTTGCTGGGCAGAAGCTTAGATACAGAGCAACGGTTAGGTGAGTGACTGCATTAGTCGACTATTGGTAACACTCGTCTGCCATATAATGTCCGAGGTTCAAATCCCGGCATGGCCAAGAATATTCACTGTTGGTACGCTCCAATGAGAGCAAAACTGGAATCCAGTGCTTGGAATCTAGTTTGTTGTAGTCTTATCAAGATAGTCGCACGCGAACAGGAGGGGGACTCTTCAGACGAGAGTAAAGTGAATGCAGTATACCGAAAGTGCCTTCCTGCCATATCGGCCGTCTCGTGGTGACTTCAGGTGGTTCGCCTTATTCGCTATTTACAGCCGGGTAGATAACCGCGAACACGACTGCTAATTTCTCCTATCTTTCTTTATTAGTCTGCCTCAACCTTCCTCTGTAGTCCCAGCTGTTCGCATGTCGGTAAGACAATCGCACACCACTGCCCACATCTGTCACTTCGCACCCAACAAGCAAACTCTGTTCCTCCGTGTTTACTTCAGCCTATGGCGTTCAAACTCTGAAGCAAGCTAGACAATAACCAGCTCTTATACGCTTTTTATGCGCTGTCGGTAGACGTTTGTTGCGTTTCCGAAACTCGAATGCAAATTAGCATTTCAGTAATTGGGTTTACGTCCCCTTCAATGCATAGACGCTGCCGATTCGGAACTCCAGATGACTTTTCAACTGTTACAGCTGGTTGAACCACTGCTGGTAACTAGTACACTGTAGCTGTTATGCTCTATAGGATCTCGGCTGGCTGGATATCAAGAATACGAGAATATCTTTACGAGACGGGACAGAAATCAATTCCTGGTGGTGTAAGGGTAATGGTGCACTGTTTTCCGACGGAATAAAACCAGATAACCGGCTCGACTGTTCGCCAAAATGTTCAGATCAGCAGGCTGCGCCGTGATCTGTTTTGAAGTTTGAGAAGACTTTTTATCGTTTGAGGGAGCTTTGGTCAACAGTCGGTGGATTTATTGCTGGGCAACGTTTCGATTGTGACAGTTTTCGTCAGACCAAGTGAGTAGTTTACCAGGTTGGCCGAGTTTTAAGATAATCAGAGAACCAGTCGGTGAGATTTCTTACTACTAGTCGATTTGATAAGTGTGTGGTGTCAGTCTCGAGATCGCTCAGTGGCTAAGGCGCAGACTTATTGACGGAAGGTCCGTGGATCGAACCCAACCCCAGCATCTCGACTGCTCTTGTCTGGGCTTGGGCAACTTGGCACTATCCCAGCACTCGCGCCTCCCTCCGTTGGCATGGCAGCTAAGCACCGAAATGGTGCTGCAGCTGAACGATTTTCTTCTGAGTGTTAGTCTGAAGTTCCTGTTCATTGGTTGGTATGGCTTACCAGCACCTGGGATAGATTGTTTGGGGGGACTGTCTTCAAGTTGAATCCGTATTTTGGGGCCCTCCTTTTCTGGTCTAGAACATCCTAATGGAATATTCCTCTTGGGTGTCGTTCACAGAATTCGTTGGTCTGTGTGCGTTGAGGAGTGTCAGGACAAGTGAATTGGGGTTAGAGAGGATTAAGTGGATGTTTGCATGCTTGGGTTCTTTACTTTTAGACCCAGACCATCTAACTGATAACTGCGCACTGCCTCTTGTTTTCTCGGCTTATCTAAAACCGCTCTCTACACGCTTGCCAGTCCTATGACCTCTATTCCATTCACGCTGGGATACTTGGCGATTTCCACCGCCTCGGTCACCAGTCGCTGTGGTGTTAGTCTTTGTCCTCGTCTCAAACTTTCCAAATTTTCCAAATATATTCTGTACCCAGTGTCCAGTGCGTGCCCTGCCACTGTCGGTCCTTGACTATCGCCCGATATTCACGTTTCTGGGTGGCCTGTTTATACATCGCTTATTGTTACCGATTCTGGTGTGCAACTCCCTGGTTTCCTGCATAAGTTCCTAGTCAAGGCAATTATTCAACTGAACCAATACTGAGCGTAAAAGTTCCCTTGTGCGGTGCTATTCTGATGTTAGCCGTATTCAACACCCTTCTGATGACTTCAGATGTCTGTTTTGTATTGCATGACTGCTATTCCGACCCACTTCCTGTTAGGTGTGGGGGCAAGATGGCTCAGTGGTTAGAGCGCGAATTTACTGACCGGAAGGTCTGTGGTTCGAACCCGACCTCCGCCTCTCGACTTCCCCTGTCTAGGCTTGGGCAACCTGACAGTATCCCAGCCCTCGTGCTTCCTTCGGTTGGCATAGCAGCTAGGCCCCGAAAGGGTGTTACAGCTGGACGATTTTCTTGTTAGGTTTTGGTGTTGGGACTAATGCTCGTCTTATTTGCCGCTTAATTAAACTCACTGGGTATCCACCGTCCTCAATTCGCTTTTTACTTCAGGTTGTGCTGCCGTTCGGTCGACCTCCTCTGTACACAGCGCTCTTACTCTGCTGAGCATTGCTGAAGCTATACTAGCATATAATGCCTCTGGATGTGCTGATGGGTAGTTTAAGATCGCATCCTGTCTGTTGGTTTCCGGTAAAAAGTCGTTCTTAATTTCCCAGCTTGTGTGTCATGCAGTCAAGGAAAGGCAGTGAACCTGATGTCGACCCTAGCTGCATGCTAAACTTTATGTGGGGATCCAAATGTTAAGATATAGAAAGAATTCTTTAACTTTGCAGCGCTCTATCGCAGCGCAATGTCAGAAAACTCGGTGGACGCTCGAATCCAACTAAGGTTTTCTGTTCAGAGGCTTCCATGTACTTGCTAGCCAAAGTGGGAGATATTAGAGATCCCATCACCAGACCATCTTCTTGAGAGTGTATAACTGAGTCGGAAATAAAGTGACCGAGATTTAAGCAGTATAGTTTCAGAAACGTTCAGTAGAGTAAGGGGGCTATGCTTAGAGGAGGATTTGCATAACGCACACAGACCAACAAAATCTGTGAACGATTCCGAAGCGGAACACTCCAGTAATGGAAACCCACACGATCTGGCACAATCATGCTGAAGGTCACTCTGAAAACGGTTGACATCCAGGTGCCGGTCCCCGTCTTATTTTGTTCCACGGTCACTTGATACCGTGTTTTATGTGCTACACTCCCTTTAGGAGCAACACATTGAGTAGTATTTTACCACATGACAGCAGATTAGAGGTGTACTCGCGATTTGCCTTGAATGAACCCTACTGGCGTCCGAAAAAATGAGTGACACCTGAGTATTCAACGTTGAGCAGCCGTCATATGATGGCTGATCTCGGCAGCGAGTGATCATTTAACTGACGTTGGGAATGAGCCGTGGCTTTGTTTATGGACATTTATCGGGCATATCGGGCAATAGTGTTTCTGCTTTTGAATCTGAGAGCATTTTCAGTAGACTGGCCGGACTTCGAACAGTTTAGTATGTGTATGGCTGTTGAAATAGATGTTTAGTCTAATCGCTTGGAGGTTAAAATCGCTCATCGGGGAAAAATAAACTGACTAATGGATTACAAGTGGTCTTTCCAGATATGGGAATTCCACAGAACTTTGACGCGCAATGCATGCTGAGAAGGATCAGTAATCACAGAACTCCTCTAGTCGCTTCAAAACATGGAGTGGCGTAATAAACCTAACGTGCCATTAAAACCCAGCCATGGAGCATCATGTTGGTTTCGATAGATGAACGTCAATCATGGCTTTGCGTGCTCCAAAACTAAGAACTAAGAAAAGTCAAGTGTAAAAGCATCAAAGACGGGCATTCCTGGGAGAAAATGATGAAGAAAATGGTCGTGTTCCGCAGTGGAGGACTGAAACTTGAAATGTGTGTGGAGCGTAGACGGGTCGGACGACTAAACGATTGTGGGAGTGGAACAGAAAGCACGAGTTCAGCTGAGCGTCTGTCATGACATTAGCGGTATGATAGCGAGTTGACACCCTCTGAACGGTAAAAGTGTTTGCAGACCATCACTCAAAGGATGGTTAGTGAGTTCCATAACTTCTCATCGGGTTTTATATAGGAATGAGAAATACGTAGAGGGTGCACCGCCTCAAATATCTGTGATCCGTATAGTAGAATTTGGCCGGGGGATACTTACGCTAGGGAAAACAACGAATCTTTCTGGAGGCTGGTCTTGCAATTACTTTCACATGTGAGCACCAGTTTAGATTTTTTCAGAAAGGAAAGTGTATTTGGATGAGTAATCAGTTTAGTAACCAGAAACAGGAGGGGGACCGTTGGTAAACAGGAAGAGCAGTGCGGGCTGAAAAACAGATCCTATTGGAATGCCACACCTTGACGTTGTCGACTGGAAAAACAGCGCCGTTGGAGAGAACGTGATGTGATGGATTTCTATTCCGTTCGTCAGATCAGAATGTAGTCCATCCCTCTAGCAGGTCAGGTCATCGTGTTGTACTCGGGATATCCAGAGGTACCAATTTGGTCTCACTGAGCGGCTCCAGGACCTTGAGTGTGATGCTGACGCTAGTGAAGCAATGGCGTCGAGTTCGTACGAATGATCGTCCAGGAGGCTGTTGTTTTCAAATATGCGTAGGATGTGCACGGTGGAGATTGACTCCAGTATTGGACAAAATAGAGATTATTAGAGGGTGGAAGTTTTTCGAGTAGGATTGGTAGGACAAATAGAACATGGGAACTTTTCCAGGCGGATAAATTCACAGTATAAAGGGGGCAAGGTCAAAAGAGTTACCTGGTGTCCTGTTTGCTGAGTCAAGCAATCTGGTTGAAAACGTTTCGTCATCAGTCGAGGTGATATCAGTGCGTAGTAGGCTAGCGTTGCGTCGTGAGAACATTGAGTAGTGCTGTGTTCGTGCTTATCTACGTCTCACAGGCCTTAGTTACTTGGGATTGGCCGTTCGGATGACCGACCCTGTTGGCTGGTTGGTCTGTTCTGTGTTCCACTTCCCTGAACATGTTGCTTACGCGCCAGCACATGTTGGCGGATTAGATGCTGGAACTTTGGATCTTTTGGTTACTTATTCTGGCTTGCGGATATATCTTTGCGACACTGCTTGTGAACTAATGAGTTTGTCCGTGGCGCATAAAAGAGCTCGCAAAGGTATTCCTAAGGCTAAAACGTGTCCCAGCGAGACTCACTGTGGTCTTGGACTACGTTTCAAAGTTGATGGTTCCGGATGGACTTCGCTTCGGGGTTGCCTATAATTAATCATGCGGAAACACATTGGTCACACTCTGAGTAGTATATTGTCTTTTTTGATGTCATCGAACGTTTATCGTTTTGGTTTCGACTTTTCTTAGATCTGTTCTGTTACAGTACCTTGGTGTTCATCCACCGGTGTCTGAAGATTATTTGTGTCAATTTAATGCTTTCTGATATATCTTTTTAATCTTTCACGGCGATGTCTTTTTATTTCTTCAGAGTTCCTTCAATAGTGTTCATAGCTGGCTGGAGGAAATCAAGTGCTATGCAGATTCCAAGGTGCTGCGCTTACTGGTCGGAAACAAGTGTGATCTGGAGCCTAAGAGGGCGGTTCCTACTGCGACAGCCAAGGTGAGCATTTGCTTTCGATTAAAGTCCGGTGATGAGAGGCGGAAATTACTTTGCGTCACTCCATGAGATAAGGCGCATTCGGAGTAAAACGCCTGGTACAATCTACACCAAGTGATTTATGCTCCATGCTGGAGGTTCATTTTTAGTTTTCCAGCTTATTCTCTTTTATGATGTTTCTCAACAGAATGTACTGCACGAAGACCCCCTCATAAACGAGTGATTCAGTTCCAAACCAACTTAATATGCCAGTGAGCGTATTTTGTGAATTGCGCATAGTCCAGTGTTCAAGTAGAGCCTAAGGTTGGCGGAGGCAAAGCTACAAAAAGAGCAAAACCAATCATGAACTGTAAGAGGTTTCAGCAACTTTATGAGTAGATGCTCATCAATGTTCATTTTTGATTTTGTTTTCAATTCTCCGGATGCATTCCCTGCTTTTCCAAAAGGAAATTAATCTGAGTGAATAATTCGATCTTAAAAGATTGGCGTTCATTGATGTGACCGGGCGCATCTCCGTATCAAATACAATTTTTTTTAACTGCTCCTTTTAGCCTCTGTTCACAGCTTCGGTTGCAAACCATCATATATGATCGATTATTACCACCCTAAAATCACCCTCATTTTACTCGATCGCTTTACCTGTACTTCCTGTGGGTGATGCATGTATGTGATAGCAGTCGGTGATTGAATAAGATGTTCCGGAATAAAGTGAGATCCAGTAATTCAATCAAAACGAACTGGGTTTGAACAGTCATACTTATTTAATCACATCGATTGCCGCATTGGGGAACTTCCCATCGGTCGACTCATTTCATATTTACCACCGGCATCCTCGGATCTCTTGCTGTTTTTATTCTAAAGCTACCATTGGGTTTGGCAGGGTTATTGGATGAAGTTCTGCCTATCGTTGTGACACTAGTGTTGATATAACCGCCCTTCGTACGTTGCAGTAGTAGCAAAGGGATGCTGGTGCAATCAAGCTCACCATAACTAATGTCTGATATGTTACCCCGTGCATTGTGATTAGTGCTTTCTATGATCTCTTCGGCTGACAAAGAAGTGCGAGTGAACTGAGTGATGCAAAAATCTGGATTTAATGCAACATTGCTAGGCTAAGCTTAGCCATATCCTGTTGGACAGGGAATGCTGCCATCAAGGCAGCTCAGTTGCAGCACACTCTGTCACACCTTGATGAAACTGCGTTGGTTGAAGATCTCCTGTTCATTCAGTTGTCGTTGTCGAGTGAAACCTAGAGTTTCATATCCATCTATTCAGTTGGTCAATAAAGTTGACCATATTCGTCATCACCATTCTGTATAGTATGAGTCCCTGACCCTTCTTGCGTTTTCACTTCCCATTTTTACCATCCCAAGTTTGTGTAGGACTCGTCTCCCCAATTAAGATTCCTCCGGCAACAGGAATTGCCAGATTTTTTTAATTAACGACACCTGGCGGTTCGGCATACAACATAGCTGTGGTTTTCGAGGAAAGTTCATCTCATTTTTATTTTCATGACAGTCGAACATCTTTCAAGCAGTTTGAATTATCTCTACACAGTACGTATCGAGACTTATAACATTTAGCCTGTTTCGGTCATACGAAACTACATTCGTGCCAGTGGGTGTTGAATTAGCAGTTGATTATTTCGCCATAGGTATGCGTATTCTCGGTTTGAAATGTGCTTAAAAAATATCCCAATTGTGGTGTGCAAATATTCCTTTGATGAGCATTGTCTGTATCGGGGGGCTTACTTCATTTGAAAACGGTCACCCATAAGTGGACCACATTGGGACGCACTTGTCACTGACATTGTGGACGTTTTCCCTTTTAGCAACATTCACACGCAATCTAATATGGGCATAACTAGTATGAAAATAGGAACCAAGAGAGAACATATTATCAGCCAACTCGGAGGGGACACGCACGTGTGCCGGCATATAAGACCAGTGACGAGTTTATCCTGACCTCAATAACCCTGGGTGTTTTGGTGAAGCTGGTACGTTCGGAATTCTCCGACATGTGACTCTCGTTCCCTTATTCTCCTCCTCGGTGAACGAAGTTGTAGCAGCTGGAACCACTTCATTTCGATGCACGCTTTGTGAACTAAAAAAGGAACTAATTGGGGTGATCAGGCTGGCCCAAAGTCCTATCTAGAGGTTTCACGGAAATGTAGGCTATAGCTATAGAAGCCTGATGAATAGGTGCGTCCCATGAACCTCATTCGTATGCACAGAAAAGTGTCCTGTATATTAGTACTGTTTTGGCTAATGGCTCGTAAAATATGCTGTACAAAGTACGTTCTTGAACGTTGTGTACGCTGTCGGTCATGTATCGCCTGGGTGCGCAAAGCCACAGGCTGATGTAAGGCGTGCTACTTTTTTTGTTTTACTCTATTCGTTTAGATGATGAGACACATGTGTCGATCTCTTCCGTGCGTTTGAAGTATTCGTCTGAACCGTATTTACATTCCACATTTGCAGCACTCAATACTGCTAGGGGGATAACCGCCAACAGCATGCAATCCTTTGCCGTACACCTTACATGATGAGGCGTTAGAACAAATTGTTAGCACGGCATTTATGCTGCCTGCTGCTCCACCGTTCTTCGTTCCTCCATGTACTGCTGTTCACTGGAGCGCCACTTGAAATCCCAAAAGCCCCTTGGGGTCGGTATTCTCCATTTGAAAACCGATGAACAGCAATAAGATAGCATCAATTACTGTCGCTTGGCAGAGGGAGAGCACCCTAGTAGAGTAGAAAGGAAGGGATTATCTGTGACAAAAAGCCGTATCTTCCCTATGAAACCAGTCCAGATATTCGAATTTTTCGTATGGAATTAGATTAAACACCTGATATTTTATGGGAGTCGGACATCGTCAGCGAGACTGACAACGCCCATACAAGGTCGCTCAATATAAGACCGACACACTACCGACAGTCCAGCTAGGTGTTCCGGTTGAGAAGTGACTGCATTCTCACGATCGGTCGCGTATTATGTTCTATGGGGTTTCTAATCGTGCACAGGGTGGGTTTCCAGGACTCCAGCGAGGGAGGCACGATAACCCCCTAGCCCGACAGTACCCGCTTTCGTCTCGTGTAGCCTGTCCGCTTCGGCAACAAATTTGGGATGCATGGCGAAACGTTTTCGGTAGTTACAACGTCCTAACGGTCTTGATCTGACAGGCGAGATGGCTCAGTGGTGAGAGCGCGAATTTCCTGATCGGAAGTTCCGTGATTCGAACCCGACCTCCCTCTCGATTTCCCCCGGTCTAGGCTTGGGCAACCTGGCAGTATCCCAGCCCTCGTGCTTTTTTCGAGTGGCATGGCAGTTAGGCACTGAAAGGGTGCTACAGCTGAACGATTTTTTAACGATCTGACAGGCTTCGTCTGCCATCCAGTTAATCACCTGCTGACCACTTCGGCATAAGTATCATAGAGTGGGAGGCGTTTGAGGTTTTTTGATCGGAGTTGTCAGGCCTCTGTTATGATTTCCTCTTCACCAGTTATAAACCAGCTATAAACCATATCAAGCTGCTACAATTTCATTAACCGAGTGTGGGGGAAATTGCGGTGGATGTGCACTGGTCTATGAAGCTCATCAGCTTTAGCGTGAGACAGTTCAGTAGTCAAGGCGCCAGAAGTTTAGTTGTTCGAACCGAATCTCTGCATCCTGACTGTTCCTGTCTAGTCTTAGCAGCCTGGTAGTATCTCAGTCTTTACGTTTCTTTCGGGTGGCACGGCAGCTAGGCACCGAAAGGGTGTTACAGCTGAACGGTCACTAGTTTATTTTCTCATCAGCTTCTTGGGTTTCAATTTTTCTCAGTTGCTTATTGAAAGCGATAAATTAGGTCATGTCAGTCCGTGCCACTAAGCATTTATGTGTTGTCCCCCGGAGCTTCCATCCGGCAGTTGCCGACGCGAATTTGCCGAATTAGGCTTTCATACCACATTGCCAAGGTATGGACTGAGCACCGTGGATGCTTTCTGTCCGTGACACGGCTGTGCAAAAAGCTCGGTGAGGTACAGAGCTCTGTGACATTCAGAGTTCGTGCCCCAATCAGCCTAAATTAGAACGCTGCAAACTCATCAATCAGAATCATCATCAGAATTGCCGAGCCGACGTTTTCGCGAAACCCGAGGGGTGCCTCAGTGACACTGCTGGTCAAACACAGCCAATGAGTCAGCTTCCTGCTCCCTGGAGCAGTATGGCTCACACTTCGCTGTTGCCGGACAGGTGAATTTTGCGACAGGGCAACCGGTTTCGGAAGTTTAGAAAGCCACCCCGGTCTTCCTAATTCGGGAATTGATTTCTTTTCTCGTCACAAGTTGAGACTTTTGTTACCGTATCACGGGCTGCTTTTAATTTGCATAAAATCGGTACTAGCTGTTGCGATCCAAGTGATGCACGTTCACCGAAATGCAATAGTCCTCCATCTCATACGGTGTAGACCGTCGTGAACGAAGTGTCAGCTTGCGCCTTTCTTTTAATGAAGCACCGTGATTGTTGTAAACGTCGTGATGGTGTGTGCATTCGAAGTGTGTGCACCGATCCTACATGCTGCGACTTACCATAATATAGTGTAATGAACCGACCGGATATATGTGTAAAGATATATTTGAACGGTTTCTCACCTCTTACGTTTGAAGATTTGAAAACGTGTACAGCGGGATCACACACTAGCCTTGACTCTAACATATCTTGGCAGAGCTGGGCAATTTGATTGCAAACGTTTCATCACCAATCGAGGTGACATCATCAGTGCGTTATTGGGGAGCGTAGTGGTGCGTAGCGGTGGGTTGGTGGTCCAGTCGGCATATTTCAGTTGGTGGCTTCTTCGTAGAGTTGTGCCAACTTTAACTTTGGTAACAACGTTCATTGAAGTTACAGGTGATGTTTATAAAGATTTGATACTGCGAGTGTCATGAGGGATAGTCATAATGTTAACAGGCTAGCTTTGGCGTACCAGTGTATTGTCATCAAAATCATTACTTGCTCGGTCGCCAGGTTTTTCCCCAAAAGAGACCACCTTTCCCTGTGGGTGATTTTTGTTCCGAAAACTAGTATATGTATCGCTGTGTCCTTTGACTTGAGCTTCCTATGCTATGAGTCTGTTCCTTTGCTTTTTAGGCCCTTGCCGATGAGCTTCATATGCCTTTTTTGGAGACAAGTGCGAAGGACGCGACTAATGTCGAGCAAGCATTTTTCAAGATGGCTCAACAGATTGCGGCCAACGCCACCTCGATGCCAGGAATGCAATCGGCCACGGTAACGGTCAACAATGCACAGCCAGTTAGACCGAGTGGCGGCTGCTGTTAATTCATTCAAACCCTATCCACACTGCCAATCTGTTTCCATTATTTCCTTGTTTCCGTAACGGTCTGCTCTCTGATTGTGTGCGCACCAAGTTACAAAATCGGTTTCTCATCTTTATCTCGAACTTGTGATATTATTTTGTACTTCAAGTTTCGGTGACTCTGCCTTTCTCATGTCGCCTGAACACCCATACACAATAGGCAGAATAGTATCATTGGTTCCTCGGCACACTGGCTCTTCTGTAACGATCCGAGTGTCTGTCATCTGTCCCGGCCTCACAAATATTCCTCTCTGGAGCTTTGCTTACGGTGTTTGGTTGGTGACACCGTGGCAAAGTTGGTTCCAATTTTGTTGGATCTCACTTTAGGATTCGTCACTCACAGCACCATCACTCCCTAATTCTCTGTCAGATCTTTTCTCTGCCCGGAATCAAAACTACAACCGAAGGTCAGAACGCTTCATGTACCATATCTGTATGTTGAATCCTTGATAAACTCCAGCCACGAATACAAGCGCTGATTTTACCTCGCTTTTTCTCGAATTTTCACGGGTCTGCATCCTTTTGTTTATATCGGACTTCCCTATGCTTTTTAAGTTATACTTTGAACTCCGCCAACTTTTTCTCTTCAATCAAGTGGTGTTAGATATTTTGTATCCTATTGACAATGATACTGCATTTCGTGACAAAAATGCAGGATCACTGATGATTTTTTAGGACTGCTTCGTTCCTAGTTAGTGGTATGCATACCAAAAGAAAAGCCAGAAATTTACAGGAGCATTACTTGAAGGAACCGACAAGAGTGAACGAATTTCAGGGCAGCCCCATAGTCACGATCCGTCGAGAATTTCGAATGATGTATTCCGTAACCCGTACGGACCACCGTACTGGATGACAATACTTTGCTGTCTTGCACGGACTACCAGCTCGGTTTGAAAGTATACACACACACCTGTATACAATGAGTCTTTTCTGGGCCGGTACAATTCATGGCCTTATTTAAACTAACTCATCTTTCCGTAGGCGAGAAATATCCCGAATATCCCATATTCCCTGTCTAGTCATGCTAACAATAGGTATTTTTGCGTGTCTCGATGTGGACGTTGCTAATTCGCTCACTCTGTAATTCCAGGTTTTCACCTGTATTAGGTCTGTCAGTCTTCTTCAAACATGCGGAGGACAGACCATGACGTGGCAGCGCCAAACGACAACGGCGACCGTCAATCTGAGCGCTGTGCGATTTGTGTGGTTCTCCGTACGCGTGGTTGAAAATCGGATCCTAGTGGTGAGCTTGCTGACAATTGATAGCCGGACTGCCTAGCCTAAGTCTGTGGTTATGTTCTGAGCTTCTGCTGAGGGATATTAGCAATCTCGCAGATGGCATTTTACTCCAGTATGTGCTCATTTCAATGGTTTTTGGAAGATATACGCTCCTGACCGTTACACTTGGAACTTTGATGGTGTCAGAGCTACGGCGAGTTGGGACGTAAGCAGACACGACAAACACACATCGACCAACTTCCTTCTTGTGAGACTCCTTCGCAGACGTTGCCAGACTAACCGCGCAGAGGTAACTCTCAACGGGTATCCAGTCAAGCAAGAATCCTTTCACCAGGTGACTTAGGAGAATACCAACCCCTGCACATCCTGCCACAGCAGCCTCAGGATCGCCAGAGATGCGCAGCCGGAGGAGAGTGGGGTGTTAGCGCGGTTAGCTCATACACTGCGCTTGCATCTTGAATTATTGTTTCTGATACACAGCACACATCCATGTCGAGCGAGTCCACTGTGAGAGGAAGAGCACCTTGTTGATCTGTTTGCTTCAGAGTGCGGACATTGAGTACGGCCAGGTAGACTGGGCGTCTCGGCTTTAAAATTGATTCCGAGATGCCTGTGGGTGTCGGCGCCGAATGACGCGAATGATGTTGCTTGCAAAACCGATGCACGACGAACGGAGCCATCAGTCCTAATTGATGGGTCCACAAGGATAGAGTTATCAATGGTGTGGGGAGAGGGGAAAGAAAAAAGTATGAAAGAGAGAAGGCAGGCGCTAGCAGTAGTCTGTTTTCGCTTACCCGCCCTGCTGTATGCTGTAGACAAATTTTTTCACTATCTCAGTCGGCTCATCCGCCAGGTTTAAGTGATTGTTGGAGCCCATCCAGTCTTGCAGCAGCACTCTACACTTTGCAGCTGTGAAACGCATGCCAAACCATGAGGCAGAATTATGTAGATTACTTAATATCGCACTCATTAGGAGTACCAATGTCGTTTCCGCACTCGATATATGTGAGCGAACACCCTGTGGTCATTTCAACCCGCAGTCATCAAAGGCTAGGAGTGAGTCCTTCATGATCTTATCGATAACGAAGTTGAAGAGAAAAGGCAAACGACTCGGTATGCTGGACTCGAACTAGAGCCTCCCGTGGATCTTCACGCGCCGGCGGAAGTTGACGTAAATGGAGGGACAATTGTTTATGCCGGACACCCTTACACATATTGCCTGACGGTCCACGACGTCAGAAGCATCCTTCAGGTCAAGAAAGACCACAATTGTTGGTTGCTTGGAAAAATGTTGCTGTCCAGGATCTTTTGCAAAGTGGAAATGTGATCGGTGCGCCATTTGCATTACGGAAAACAACTTGGTTTTCGCGGGTCTGTCTCTCCGGTCAACCATCGAGGGATAAAACGTTCGATGCTAGGGCTACCAGGCTAATGCTTAGGTGGTTTTCACGCGTTCGTGTACGATTTTTGAAGACAGGAATGACTGTCGACATGCCCCATTCTGCAGGCTCTTTCTCTTTACTCCACATCGTACGAATGAATTTTGTCAGGTCACCAGGAATCCTCCGCCGTGTTTGAAGAGACTGGATACAGACCATCCGGTTCTGGTGTCTTCTGCCGTTTCGCCGGGGATATTTCATACTACATTTTCTTCTGAGGGGCGGTTTAGGTTTACATTGCACTCGGCGGTATGCACAATATCAAGGGTCTGTATTACGGGAGGCTAGCTAAACTGTTCTTCGAAGTGTTCGGCCCATCTTTCCAGCTTATCTTTTGTGTTTGAATTTATAAGCCGGTTTTTCACTTAAGTGGCGAGATGGCTCAGTGTTTAGAGCGCGAATTTACTGACCGGAGGGTCCCTGGTTCGAACCCGACCTCTGCCTTTCGACTTTCCCCTGTCTAGGCTTGGGCAACCTGGCAGTATCCCAGCCCTTGTGCTTCCTTCTGGTGGCATGGAAGTTAGTCACCGAAAGGGTGCTACTTCCGAACGATTTTTTCACTTGTCGCAATTAGTAGCCCGCAGGTTACTCGATGCAAGCGTGTCCGTTGAAAGTTTTTGTTAGAAACAGTTGGTGGATAGCACAACTGGAGTAGTCATTCTTTGCTGTCTGTGCGACGTGCATCCACCTCGAATCGACCGACCAGATGTTATTCCAAGGAGCTCAGATGACCAACTTGGGCATTCTTATTGCCCGCAAGAATGATAATGTCAATGCTTATTACTGCTATCGTCATTAGTGAACCCGGATGAATCTCGATATTGGTTGTCATTCGAAACGTCAGAACTGCAGTCCGTTGGGGTACATGACGACACCCAGAAACAGGCACCGGTTTTATGTCGAGTAGCGTTGAGCTTAATTGAGTTGGATAACCGAACGGGGCAAAAACGACTGCTCACTGGAATCGGATCCAGTAAAGCGCTTTCAGTTCTGGAGCTGGGTGCAACCCCCACGCTATATATTCCACGTTTCATCAATTCGGGATGACCACACACACGGGGAGTGAGATTTGAAACAGATGAGTTCACCGTTGGCGCTTTGAGTTGCGTGTATGCTTGTTTCAGAGTCAGCTTACATGAATTTTAAGGGATTGTGGTGTGTGGACATGCACTGGCTTTTTGCCAGTTTGACATAGAACACAGAAGTTGAAAGCTCTTTTGTGGAAAAAATCTCATAGAATTAGCAGTGTTATTTCGTTTATTGTTGATTAGCTGTGAGGTGTATGAGGTACATCGGTCAGAGAACTGGCAATCAAATGGCCCAGGGACGTTTACTTGTATGGCGGGAAGGGATTGGGGATGGACAACAGTGAACAATGGACTGTGTATACAAGCAATACTTTCCAGTTACCCAGGTCGAGGAAGATAGTTTTGTTGGCGTACCCCACCTTTGACCCTGACTCTCACTGCAGCATTACGATGTAGGTTTTCGTTTAGATTACTCACTGGTGTGACCTGTTCGGGTGCAATGGATTCGAATACTTGGGGGGCAAAGTGACTGAGACGTAGGTGTCTCACTCCTGATGGTGCCGCGCTTAGCAGTTGCGTTTGGAACCCCATCGAGCTGACGGCAGTTTAGTCGTTTTTCGACCGTATTGGATGGCTCGCAGGTGGTCATGGCGATCGGTGTGTACGGTGTTTAGGGCCGACATTTTCTAAGCGTGCGGGAAATCAGCATCGCTGCTCCCATGAATATGGACATGCTTGTCGCCTGTGTGAAGCACCTTGTTGCCCTCACACTTCCATCACAGAGTCCCAGACTGACTCGTAGTGCGGCCTTTCTTAGTATAGGGTCTCGCTTTCCCTGGTTTCCCTCGCATGGCTGTTTGTGGAACGATGATTTAGACAGTATAACCCACGGGTTCATTGCACCACTCAAACCTGACCACCAAGTCAAGGTGGCAACCTTAGGTCGGGGTGAAATTGGTCAGTTTTTCTAGTGATGCTTGTGCTTCCATGTCGAGAAGGTTCCCGTTCGGAGAAGTGTGAACAAGGTTTTGGAGACCTCTTCCGCATCCATCGTGGGTTTCAAGTTCGCCGTACAGGGCTGCGTTGCGGGTCTGGAATCCTGCCGCGTAACTACAGGTGGTCATTTGATTGTTGAAATTGTTCAGCCCAGCGCGCTTGCCTTTTACAGATGGGCGAGGCGTTTTTTGTCAATAATTGTTCCGCTCACCAGATGTCTGGGCGTGTTGCGCGCATCAGTTTCTCAATCTCAGTTTTCTGAAACCAATAGGCTTCTACTTCCGCGCAGATGCTGTTTTTTACGTGACATTTGTCATCTCGTAGTGTCCGAGCTTAGTGCAGTTTTAGAGTATTGTTCAAGATCCAGTGCTTAGTGTAGTTGGTTGCGCTTGTCTGCAAGCGGAGCTCCCAGCATCCTGCAGGGTCGATATCAGAAGACATCTTATCCGCAAAAGAACTGGTAAGGCTGTCTGTTTGTTCCGTTTTCAGCTTCATCAATTCCCTTTCCGTAGTATGTAATTTACAAACTGTCCCACCGTCGAAACTGGGCCTGTCTTGTCTCTCAGTACTACCACCAATAGTACCATCGGAACTGGCGTACTCTATCCTCCCCCTCTGTTGTGCGATCATTTGACTTGGCTTTGCCCATCCGACCACCTCTGCCAAGTTTCCAATCCCGGATTTAATGGATGGTCAATTTTGGAACGCATCTTTATTTTCCCCAATACATGTTACGAACTCTTCCGAAGTGTAGTTCCTTAACTTCAAACCAAACTGAGTTGCCTTTCCCCATGTTTATTTTGTTTCCTTCCTATCTTTAGGGGGATCTGTGGTCGTGGGTTTCCCCTTCCACTGTAATTTACCCATGCATAATAAAAATTGGGGCGGGAACGAAGGAACGTCTTTCGAAATGCCATCTAGATATCCTAAGTATGGCGAAATGACGCCTTATAACCTTTGAGACAAAGTGACAGAGATGTTTGAGTGCAAGCTGCATAATGCCATGGTATGATGAAGCGGTCCCGTAGTTTTGTTGCGTTCATTCCCACTTTGAGGTTTTTACGTCATTTGTTCCAGACACTCCTGTGACTTCTGGTTTGTTTTCTGATGGGACTTATTATTCGACTAGGCTCGAATTTCTGTTGAAAAATATATGAATGATCCCATAGTTTTGTCGTGGGATATTTGTTCCTTAAAAATGGTCTCATACAGTAGATGTATTTAGTTGGTTCACCTGTTTGCTCTGGCAGACACTGCCTCTGGATGTGGATCCTGGGGTAGGCTTTGTATGTCCTAGGTGGCGTATTGAATTTTATCACCAAATAGTTGTCGAACATACTGACTAATCCAGCATCTTTTTACGAGCCGTGCCTTCACTTTCATTTCGTCATTTGTCAGGAATGTGTGTTTGAGAAAGATACGTTGAATTGGTGTATCTTTAACGTACAAATGTGAGCTGGGCCTAATAACGTGTTCGTGATCGCTTTGGCGTCATGCCATAACGCATGGCATTTTTAACAAGTTAGCCATGATTAGAGCAGAGACTTTCTATCTTCAATAACTGACCTGGAAATCTCCGAATGTTTATTTCGCATAATCACCAGAATTCCGAGTACCTCTCGTCCAGCGGTTCATACTTGTTCCTCTTGATTGCAGTTAAGCTCCTGCGAGGGAATAAGTGTTTCAGGAAACGACTCCCCGAAGCGATGTCTGCATTTATGGAGGGGCCCTTGTAATCCCATTGACGAACGCCGTAGACTGTTTGTGTTCCTAATCGTTGTGCATCCACTTTGGCTGTGCTAACCAGTGTTTGTAGCGGACAGTGTTGTTCTGGGCAGGGTGGTAGTGCCCTCTGTTCTACTTAACTTGGTTTCCGTTATTCCTTTAGCTCATGATTCAGTCATTTGCATCATTGCGTTAACTGAACCATCGGTGATTTTCTGTGTATGAAATGGTATGGCAAAGCTGCCTGCACGTCCATGGTCGCGGCTTTTCACAGACTCCCAGTATTTATGATTCGTTAGTTGGCGCAAACTCCAGACAACGAAAATAGGGCTTGCTATTTATCAGCACCTCAGCGTTATCATTTTTTCTCAGTATTTCGAACCCTGTTTTTGCGCGTGCTATACCTGATGTGAAAGGCTGGTTGCATACTTGGTGTGGAATGCCTGATTTATTTCCTTACAATTTAGTGTACCACTAAGTCTTTTCTTTCAGGTTAATTTGCGGTCGTTTACGGATCAAGTCATATCATATCTTGTGCTGTGCAAACGGCTGTGTTTGCGAATCCTTGTGCGAAACTGTGCACTGGACGTTGGATCTCAACCTTTCAGCGTGCGTGCCGGGTCATTTAAGATGATCCGGCTTTACTCTCGTTGGGATACGGGATTTTCCGTCGTTAAGAGTCTGTTCAGGACCGTGTTCACTGCCCTAACCTCGACTGTACCGAAAACGACGCTTGTCGCGACTGAATTTTATCGACAACCCTTGCCAAGGACATGTGTGGCGTTTGCCTCAGACCAAGGGAAGCGTATATTTCGAGAAGCATTATCAGCGGGACACATGGAGGCCTACTTTCCACTGGCTGAACAGCTCTGCACACAGGTGAGTCCCTTGGACTGATCGGCTCATCAACATTAAACGGGATATACATGTAGCAATTGCTCCTGATTCGGAAATTGGTTTGAACGCCTACTGACTGACTTTAACACCAAGAAACGTAACTTGTTGCAATGGTTACCTAATGCCGGGGTAAGACTAACACTACCTGCTGCGTCATTATTGTTGTGCCGTTACAGGTAACAGCAAATAGGTGTCGTCACTGGACCAAGGACAAGGCGATAAGTTATGCAATGCAGCATTTTTGCGAACCGTAACAAAGCATAGTTTAATCTGGTAGTACTGTCGACTTCTGCGTTTTCCTAATTCCTAATTTTGCCTTCTGATTCTGGCTCTCCGGTGGCATGACATTAAGGGATAAATCCCTGCGAACTCGCTGACATAGCTGCAAACATCGCCATACTGTTACGCATTATAATTTCAGCCTACAGGACCTTTGAAAACCGACCATTTGGTTGTGTAAGATAGGTTCAACAGCGTAGGTGAACTGAGCCATGAAAGCTCATTGTTTTCCCCTTGAACGTAAATCTTACATGTTCAAGGGAGATGCCCTTATCCTTGAGCCAGCCAGGTTTTCAACTCATAACTGCCCCAAAACGACCACTGTTTTCATCATTTCCTCGCCTTTGCCGCATCCGCTGATTAGTTTTCCGGTCTTCGTTACTTGGCACCGCGTACAAGCATACAGTTAGTCTGGAAAACAAGGTATATGTACACTCATTAGAGAAGTGTCCCTGGACACGATTTTTTTAAAAGGTGGCTGTTGGCCCAGGTTGAAGCATGTCACACCCGTCCTTGTTATCTTCTAATCTTCTTGATTTTTTTGTCCAGCAATTACCCAGTCTTAAAGGTTGTTAATGGTATTTACGCAGTCAGAACACGTGTGTTCACGTCGACTTTTGGTTAGGATCTGTCAGCGAAATTCTACACAGATAGACAAAATGTCTTGAAGCTAACGTTAAGCTCACTTTCGACTAAGCGCCACACCCCATATCTGATTTATCTCCGTCTCTGGAGCTACTTGTCGACCATTTGCGGCAGTTACTTCATATAACTGAAAATAAATCGTTCAGCTGTAGCACCCTTTCGATGCCTAACTGCCGTGCCACCAGAAGGAAGCACGAGGGCTGGGATATTGCCAGGTGGCCCAAGCGTAGACAGGGGAATTCGAGCGGCAGAGGTCGGGTTCGGACCACAGACCTTCCGATCAATAAATTTGCGCTCTAACCGCTGAGCTATCTCGCCTCTGTATAACTGAAAGGGATATCCGTCAGTTATGCGTTGTGTAGGTGAGTGTAGGTGAGTTGTAAGTGGATAACCGTTGACCTGCCGGCTGGGCGCTTGTTACTCTGAGGATGTTTGTTACCGATGTCACGTTTTGCCCTATAAGGCCCTTCTCATCTTCAATGCGTTTTTGTTCGGGGTTCCTAGACGGAATGCTTGCACGAAACCATACCCGGTAACAGGGCCTGAGGGAAGTACCGTGAATCTTCCTACGGTATTTCTGACAATGATGAGCCGCCCTCAGTCTGTCCGAATATGGTCTTTCAGATGTGGATACGGTTTCTCTGTCCACGGTAGGCGGAGATCGTGTGGCGGGCAAGACTCCTTGTCCAGCCCACAACACGGTAGGAGTCTGTCCAGTGGCAGCATGCAGCGCTAAGTCGAGAACATTGACTCTGTGTGAATTCAGTCCTGATCCCACGCGATGGAGAGCGATAGTGGTGCAATTTGTTGTCTCCAGATTACCATTCTTCTACAATGATCAGTCGTTCGTGTTCTGTCGATTCCAAGTTGCGGGCAGAATTCTTGTATCAGGACCCTTTCAGAATGTAACTGTCCTCAGGCTATCCAACGACATATCTGGTTATCCGCAGCTCTGTGGAAGCATGTATTCATCTCGATGGCTTTACTTCACAACATCTCTTGGACAGTTCCCCGTGACCACCATGTCTGTTTTCCCAGTGTTGCTCCCGGCAACGGTTGTATCATATCTCTTCCCACAAAACCTCGCTGTCGTCGACTGTATGCTGTGCTTTGATGGTCGTCCGATGGTTCTCAAAATTATCGCAAGGGTTACAACTTCGTGCATATGGCCACCAGAATCGTTCCTGTGTGGGAAATTTCGATGACATCCCATGCATCCGACCGCGACTTTCAAAATTCGTTTTGGTGGGTTTGCTGCACTTGCATCGATTTACTGCCTAATAACAACTATGCACCTCGGATATAAGCTGGCCGTATCGTTCTGACATTGGTGAGTCCTCAATAGAGCTGCTTCAGTAATAGGCGAATAAGGTAGCTCGTGCCCCATGAGGAGATGATCCAATTGTACTTCAATTATACTCAGTGTTTTGAGCATGCAGTGTACATTGATTGGAATGTTGCTGTTGCTAATTAGTCTAAATCGAATCGGCCCCTAGTGGGTCCGGCCCAATCGCAGCGCTAGGGTTTAATGATGGTTCTTACAAGCTGTTGTGTCATCAAGTCTGTGCGTAGCCACTTCTTTCATTATAGTACAATGTGTTTGTTCTGTCAAAAATTCTGGTATGCAGCTGGAACGACCGACTGACCTCGGTCCTCCGAGATCACCGTGCTTTCCGTCCGGTCCACTTACCTTGGTTTCCATAGTGTTGATGGGGTATCGCCATGTCACGTCAATGCCTTGTTAATGATCAGTTTCCTAGGATGAGTTGGGTTGGGTGCGTTTTGTTGCTTTAACAATTAACCACCGGCGCCGCATGCTTGGTGGAGTGCAGCCTAGGTGCTGCTTCTTCGTCGTCTGACAAACCGAGAAATCGTTCCGACGGTTTCGCTGCCGATCATCGTATGCTTTAAATGCTCGCTTTTTCAGTCGGCGCGTTTTCTGGGCAACTGAAGAGGTAGGGTGTGGGATTCGTGTACGTATCAAGCCGGGTGATATGCGGTATCCTGCAAAGTTTCGGTAAGGTGATGTCAGGTGATGTTTGAGTGTAGAAACGCCAGCTTCCTCCTTGGGGTGATATGATGTGCCATTGAACAGGTTCATTGCATTCCCCCCCCCGGGCCAGGTGCGCCAATGTTGAGGCCCCACCGTACTTGGTCGCTCAAAATGGTCGCTAAGGGTGAACTTCTCTAGGGCACTCAACTGTAGAGCAAACCAAACCTTCGTCAAGCCAGGTGTTAACTGCGCGGTCTTCATGGTGACAGCTTCACGGAGACGTCCGCAAAACCAACATATACGGAGCAGTCTGAATCGTGTGGAGTGTCTGTCGCTGATTGGTGTTCTTCTGACGAAAAACTTGTTCGATGTGTGTTGCAGCTGAGGTCAACCTCGCAACACTGCGTCACTGCCTACTCCACCGATATTTATAGTACCAAGTTTCTCCCCCCTAATTCTGTTGTGCTAACCTGTGGACCCATTAAGTTTGGTCTCTAAGCCGTTATTACTTTTTATTCGTGATTCATTCCATTGTAGCGTCCCATGGTAGCTTTTTGTTCCTAGGTTAGCTGCGTCAAGCATTTAGGTTTCGTTCCATCCATGTTCTGGGGTGTGCACCTGTTGTTCGCAATGATACCGCCAATAATTCATGGAACCGTGAATTTCGATCATCATCGCCGTCAGCTACAAACTGTACACAAGTGGCTTTAGAGATCCAAGCCACCTTGTCATCCCCACCTAGCTTTAGTGCTTGTTTCTGTTGTCTGACTTTTGAATGATACGATTGGCATATTCAGCCCTTGGGGTGTGCTCCTGACCCCAAAACAACAGAGGAAGTTATCCATTCATTCCCTTAATCTATGCTGATATACCCGTTGATATACTACAAAGTTAAGTGAAGAAATAGGTTGAAGGTTAAAGTAACGTCTTTTTTGCTGTTATTTACTGCTTTACGTTTCCTGAACTAGTTGAGAAAGGAAGCGGTCACTCACTTCTCGTCGACTGCCATCGCTTTGGAATTGAGTGAAATTATTGTTTGTATGAAAGCCTATTTTGGATTACGTTAGGAAAAATAGGAAAAATGTGAAAGCAGGCTGATGGTTTTTGTTTTATTTGGTCGCGATATAAAAAGAGTGCACCGTTCGAATGAGCCTGAGAGTCACTGTGTTGAACAGCTGTCCCAAATTTTTAGCATCTCATTCCCTGAGGTACGGAGGCACTACCTTGGCTCCGAAACATACCTAGATACGGATGGCCACTTCATTCCACTCGCTAAGGGCACCCTACCGTTGCTCTGTTTCGCTACATTCGGACGTTGGTTGTAGTTGAGTCGTGAAGTTGTGCACGATTAGTCCATGCCAGTTCAAGTCAGCATAACCTGGTTAAGCAGAGCGGTGCCACTGTGTAAGAGGGAGGGAAGCGAGCAGGGCAGAATCATAAACAGAGCGTCGGTGAAATGGACGGCTAGACCATGCAGGCACAGTATGTCCAGTACATAGTGTTGCTCTTACTATTGAAGGACATCTCAACGAGAAAGGCCACTCAGTGACTTTGGCTAGTCTTGTCAATGTCCCTTCAGAACGAGTACGTTTCATTAGTAATATCCTGAGGACTACTGCGGCTTTGAGATTACTAGATTGGGTCGATTTAGGCTTGTCAATTCACACTAACCCTTTTGGCCTGCCAGAACACGTGCCCTTTGATGGAGTAGACGGACAAGGTTAGATTTTAACACGGTCATTTGCCATCATCCAATCAAAAGACACGCACATACAGCCACTAACAGAGCTACGTTACCAGCAATGAAATGATAATTGTAACTTTGTGTTCTGTTAATGATGATTTGGCAAATCTGTGTTTCTGCCTAGTATTTACCTAGTGTTTTTTACGAGGAATGCTTGTGTCTTCATTAGTTATATGCGCAGTTCTTATGTCCACTTAGCTATTCCGTCTTATTCATTCACAGGCAGAACCTGCTTTCTGCGGACTTGCCACTTTGGTAATGGTTCTGAATGCGTTCGAAATGGATCCAGGTCGAATTTGGAAAGGCCCGTGGCGTTGGTATCATGAATCTATGTTGGACTGTTGTATTCCACCCGATGTACTAAGTCAGGGAATTACTTTGGATAAATTTGTCGAAATCGCTCGCTGTCACGGTCTCGAAGTTAGTTGTTCTTTGGTTTTCTCACAACTTCATGTATTGCTGCGATCCTTAAAAGGTTGTTTAAGGACCACTATTTAACCACTATTACCGGTGGAAGTTTACTTTTTCCCGTATCTCCTGATCTTGCTAATCGCTCAACACTGGTGATGTCCCCTGCAAATCATCTAGAGTCTATCCGTGCGTTTGCACTTCCGCTCTCATTTCTTTTTTGAGACCGCGGATAAGATTTCGGCCTACAGCCGTATTCAACAAGGACTCTGGAATATTTCTTGATTAACAGAACCGAAATCGGTCACGAAGTCTATGGAGAGAATATGCAGAGGCCGGAGATATTCATGGAGTTGAGTTTGTCGTACGGAAAATCTCAGATTGATTCTTTTGGTACCAGTGAAGGAAAGAGCGTTTTCGCGTGTGGAGTTGTCTACTGACCAACACGAACTAAGCGGTTACAATCTGTTAGACACAAAAGTCAAAACCTCATTTGAGGAGCTTTTGAAAAGTGAACATACTCAAGCGTCCTCTTGCACTTTCTTGAACGTTGTGTGAATAATAAACAACAATGAACAGACATTTCAAAGTGGTTCAATAATCTCCATATCAACTTTGCGTCCAGTACAGGAATGGCGCTTTGACACTTGACAAGACACTACTCGCTTGTTTCATCAGTAGCATACACCGTTACACCAGCAAGAGCCATGTTTTTCTTCAGGGACATGTTCAATAACTTCGGCAGCCAAACGGCTGAGCGGATGTCGCCCAGCTGCAAGCTGGGAAGGTGACACGATCAGAAAATTTTTAATTTTTTCGAAAGACGATATTGCTCTGTCGGTGCGTTCTCCAACACCAGGTCCGCATACTTGAGTTTCCCAAGCATGTCGTTTGTCCCACTTTCCGTAATTGAATGTTTTTTTGTCGTATCTTTTCGACTGTCGAAAAAAGGCGCAGTGGTCGTTGCGTTTTACTTTGACGCAGTCGAGCCACTGCAGACTGGTCGGTACGTGTAGGTCTGTTCAGAAGTTGTTAGGGTGTTTGCACCATATCTTCGCTGTTATTACAGCTGATTTCTGCTTCGGTCGCGCCTCAGCGGTCGAGAGCGTTTGCATCGGCCTGATGCATGGTCCGGAAACGGCGAGAGAATTGCAAAATTCTTTATTCTGCCACCGAACAGTGAATTCTTCAGCCGATTCACTTCATAGTTGTTGCGCCTAATTGTTGAGTGAAACGCCTTCAGGGTTCCCTTAGCTACCGTTTTGCCCCGCTGCCTGTGGCAAGAAGAGCAGCCGGGGGTTGTGTTTTTCACTAGTTGCCTTGTTTCGTGATCATTTTCTCCGTACCAGCCATAGCGTCGGGGACGTAGGCGTCCGATCTATCCAGCTGCCGTTGTCAGCATTTGATGCCTCACATCGTGCCACAGTTCTGTCAGAGGGTTTGGATAGGTTGCAGTCTGTCATTCACTGGTTATTTAACGTCAATCCCTGGTTTTTCGACCTTTCAGCATTTTACGCCAATTTTAGGCATACGGTGGTGGAGCTATTATAGTGTGGCTTGCGATGCTGAATGAATGGTTTCGTTAGGACAGTTTCATTTACTTCATCATTTTCACTACAAACCATCAGCCCGCGGTCTCCACTCTTTCTTTCGGGAGTGTATTAAGTGAGAGTGGGCGAAAAACTAGTTTGGGCAACGAACAAAGATTGTTTTATGTAATTTACATAACAGATTTATATGGTACCAGAAATCACACGAGAATGGTTGTGAAAAATCAAGGGTACATAACTTAATGAAATAAAAAGAAAAATAATGTAAAAGCGCGTAACTTTTTCTGTCGGAATCGGATGACAGATATTGAGATAGCTGACCGACAAACGAGTCGGTGTACGTCATTCATCCGGTTCACAACTTGATTAGCTGCATGTTTGTATAAGGGAAAGCTTCTACTCGTCTGAAACGACTGCTGGCAAACAAAAGATTTTGTCCACTCTTGTTTCTGTGATATATATATATATATATATATATATATATATATATATATTCCTGATTAATTAGTTCATCTATGCCTATTCAGATGCGCGTGGGTTCTCTGTCTGAATCTCCTAGTGATGGGTTTAGTATGCAGCACCCTAACAGTTGCAGCATTCTTACTGTCCACCTGCTAGTCCGTTTATGTTGTCCCAGTATAGGCCAATCACCTCGTCCATTTTGTCGAAACCGTACCCTCAAGGATTTTCCATAAAAACGGTTGCTTGGGCGCGCAAATTGTACGCACTGATAGAGTCACGTTTGCTTGTGGTCGGCCGAATTTAATAATGCTAATGGGGTAGTGACTTTAAAGTAGCGAGACTTAGGGGAGTCCATCGATGCAGGATGGACCCAGAAACCTTCTCAACTTAAGCTTCTTTCTTACTTTTTAACTGGTATGGAGAGGCGCGCTCAGGTGACTTTCAGTGGTTTTTATCGCATTATATGGGAGACAGTTTCCTTTGCTTCACATCTTCTCTTTATAAAGGACGAGTGCATGAGCCCCCGAGTAGTCACGGGAAATGTTGGTTTGGTGCCAGTCCGTCGAGTAAATGCTAATTTAGTCTTCCGCTGTTAGCCACTTTATCGCAGACCTTCACTCTAGGTGTTTTGCGACGAATACATATGCAGCAGCAGCTCTGGTCCGTTTCATCAATCCATACAAAGGAATTCCCTCACTGTCAAGCTTTAAGACCTATTGAACTAATTCCGCAACCATTTACTACGCCTATCGTTTACACCCTCAGGACTCTCATAGGTGTCCTTTATGGCTGTTAGTCGACCTTTCAGGTGTGGTCTCGTCGGCAACTTTTAAATAGTTTTGCTCATATAGGCATACATTCACGCTTGCGTTCGTTGTAGTGTAAGAGTTGGATCAAGAGTTTTGCTCGAGATAGCTCAGTGATTAAGGCGCCAGCTTACGGACCGGAAGGTCCGTGGTTCGAACCCATCGTCAGCATCTCAACCGCTCCTGTCTAGGCTTGGACAACCTGGTAGTATCCCAGCCCTCGTGCCTCCTTCCGTTTGCATAGTAGCTAGGAACAGAAATGGTGCTACAGTGAACGACGATTTTGATTTGATTTAGAGAGTTGGATCCGTGATTCATCCCACTATGTCATGTGCGCCTTCTGTAGACAAAAAAACAATTGCGACCTCGGATTTGTAAAAAAACAGTCCACACCAGTCTAGTTGGGGAAGTTGTGGCAATAATGTTATTCACTCTATGATCGTTTTGCGTCTCCGTGATTGCCGCCCTACCCTCACCTGTTATTCACAGCAAGAAGGACGAAAAAATTCCATTTTTCCGGTTAACTGTTTCATCAATTGTGCAGCACAGCTTCACTCCACTTAGTTCACCTTAGGGAACTTAACTGTTTGATTCCAACATTGTGCTTGACATCGCCACTATGTTGAGTTGCTTGTGGCCCATGTACTCAAACCTAAACGCAACAGCCAGCTCATGGTGGGATTCGTCCCATTGTTCTGGTGCTGAATCGAGCATATCCAATGGCAACCCGTCACATTAGTGCCATACGAGTTGAGACTTGTTTTTTGCGTTCTGCGGTGTGATAACTATTACTTTTCAGTCCTTTTCCCTTCAGCTATATATCGTTTGTTGATTTTGTTTATTTGTCCCGCTTTAAATCTACTGGCAGTTTTCAGTTCTGTTTTGTCTCGGTTTTTACGTAGGTCGACTTGCATCGCGTTCGGTCGTCAAATCAACTGTCCGCTTTCCGCGATGTCGTGTCCACTATGACCTCAAGCGAGCACAAGGGTTATCTAGTCACATGCTTTGCCCGTGGCTCCTTGGGACAGACGGGCACAGGCCATTTTGCTGCTGTTGGAGGCTACCACCCACAAAGGGAGCTTGTCTTCCTCTTTGACACGGCACGTTTTAAATACCCTCCTCACTGGGTACCAATCGCCCGTTTGTGGGAAGGGATGGCCCAGCTGGATTCCGTCACTGAACAACCCCGGGGATATATGATTATTACTAGATCTTCAGTCTTGGGGCGACGGAACATTGCAGAACAAGCGGACTCCATTGTTGAGGACAGGCTCTACCTTTTTGGAATTTCAGACAGCGCACGTCAGGTTCGTATTCTGCGCATCATCCCACTAAACTAAGTTTCGACTATCTTTTCGCTTCCTTGGCATATTTGCGTAGTCAGAATGCGACATTCCGTGAATGATGCGATTACTGTGGATACATTGTGCGAACATTTAATCCTAATCGTTTCGTAATTGAACCGATCGCAAAGCGTAACC
The DNA here is from genome assembly GCA_004794785.1 of Opisthorchis felineus. Lineage (NCBI taxonomy): Eukaryota > Metazoa > Platyhelminthes > Trematoda > Opisthorchiida > Opisthorchiidae > Opisthorchis > Opisthorchis felineus. Next base: position 37,655 of record SJOL01006393.1, on the reverse strand, counting down.
GCGGGATTTTCTCTCCAGTCAGTTTTCTGGTAAGATCATCCTGCGGGACCACAGTGGACCGCAGTCTTTGCTGTGGAGTCGTCATCGGGAGGGAGAGCACATAGTATGTTATGAACGGATTGATTAACCTACTTAGTTTTTCATCCTGTGATAGTGCGTAGTTATATAGCCTTTCCTACCCATATTTCGCTCGATAGAGGTGTTTGGTCTGCTACACACACCACGTACAAGGCTCCCTCTATTACGGACCCGTGAGGCATGGGACGAAACCGTTTCCATTACTTTGTCATCAAAGTTTCTCACTTCTATGAACGAACCTCGTGGAAGCCAACTCTGTCACTGGTCAACACTTATTAACATGCATCAACTTACATTATCCGCTTTCAGTAGTATGACTTCGACGAAATCCTGACGTAAGCTACAACAGCTGGAAATCGCTATACACACTGCGTCTCTATTAGTACGGATACTAGGATAAGGTTACAGTTTTCCGTTGCAAACGCGGGTCAGCACGACTGCTATTTTTCGTCAGTGACACCAAAAAAAATTTTGGAGTCGGAAATCGGAGGAGGAACCTTCCCCGTCTGCGTTGCATTTATTTCTCTAAAACATACCATGATGATGATAACACCAAACACTTCCGAGTCGATCGAAGAGAAGTTCCAATCGTTGGGTCAGACATTAGTTTAGCCTTCCTCCAGTGTTTTATACTAACCAGGGGTTCTCATCTTTCCTCCATTTCAGGCGTATCTGTCTCCTGCTGCACTATGTGGGCGAAATAGTGTTGGCCATCGATTGCGTGTAGTTGCGGATAGTTGGCTCCAGTGGATCCGCGATGAAGTCTCTGAAGAGCAAAACAGTCAGTCCGCAGTAATCGGAGCGGCAGCTAGGTTTATATTGGATGCATGCCCTAGGCACTCGCTTTACAACTTCTTCTTGACAGTTCAGCCGTTTGTTGATGAGGAACAACAAGGACCGGTGCGTGATGCACAACAGAAGGTTGTAAAAGATCTTCTCATTTCTCCATTGGGTCAGATTGTGACTTCCGTTGTTAACAGTTTGCCTGAAGACCAATTTAAGTGGTTAACGACTGTTGGGCCATTCCGGTTATCTACTGGTCGTTCCTATGCTTCCTCTTCCAAAACCTATGTGAGATCCAGTCCTATTTGTCCCTTCGCTGAACTGTCCGATCCCGGTTTGCGCTTGAGCTTGCTTCTTACATCGTTTGTCTGCTCTTACCCATATGCTGAAATTTCAAAACTGACTGATGCTATCACAAAAGACACCCGAGCCCACTTACTAAGGGAAGTTGTTGAGAGTGCCAAATTCTCAGATGCTACTCTCGCTGAACTCCAGGTCCTTCGGAATGTGTTGTGGTCCTTTATTTCCACGGGGTTGCAACAGACTGAAGCGCCTTCTCCATGTTGTAATACTATATAGCATTTACGAACGTCAGATTTGATCACATTGATTATGACTTATGTTTTATCCTCATCAGTGAAGCATATTTTTTCTCCGCTTTTGTCACAGCTTTTTCACTTGCAAGACAAGATTTTTCTTGTTCATCTATTGGTGAATATTTCTAAATGTATTCATTTTTTACTGCTCATCCTTTGGGTCTGCTGTTGGACTTCAATTTTGCTGTATCATTGTCTCCGCCGCCCAGTATAGGGGGATGTGAGGAGTGGAAAACTTGGTTTTTGTTTTGTTTACTTGGCGCGGATTAATCCCACCGTTGGTGGTTGGTCAGGTGGCTGTTGATCTGTTCGCCGAGCGTGGCCAGCGCCAACAAGCACCGATATGTGCACACTACCTTATCCCGTCATTGACAAGGGATTCCATGTATAGTACTCTTCACCGTCATCTTCAGCTCTAAAAACCGCGCATTTGTTGTACAGTGTTTATAGCTGCCACACTTTCGTTCATCGATGATTTGGGGAAGTAGGGGTAAACAGCCACGCATTGGAGGTGGTAGCTGATATAATTGATGCGTGGACACAGGGTGCTTTTGAACCTACCTTTAGGAAGATCGGGAGGGAAAACTATGCATTGTAAGCAACAGTTTGGATGAATGCGCGCAACTAGGCCATGTCTGACTGTGTTCCTAACCATTCATGTGTCACGTTTCGGGGTCCCCGTCCAGAGAGACGGCAATGACCAACGCAGCCGAGTTTCCTGGTAATGGCTTTCACACTCCGTTGCTAAGCCATTGCTTGACCTCCCCTGGCTCGTCTCCACCCTTCACGTGGTTGTGGGAAAATTGCTCTTCGAGGGATTCGGTCAACTGGCATACGGAGCACGTCACCAAGCCAGCGCAACTTGTAGACTGTGATCAGTTTATCTACCGTTTCTTCTGAAAATCATTCGGCATACTTCAGCATTACTGATCCAATGTTCCCAACAGAATCGGGCAATCCTCTGAAGACGTCAATGGTCAAACATTGAAAGTTTTATAACGTCATCGGTTCCAGAGATCGGGTTCCTAACCTATGTAGCAATATGGAGCGCATCATAGCATTTTAAACTCGACCCCTGTCACGTTTGCGCCGCAGATGATGCAGGTTGACAAAAGCTGTTCTAGCCCTCCTAATGCGGACGGAAATATCGTCGTTATCTAGGCCACCGGGACTGATAGCTGTCCAGGTGGGCAAATTGGTCTGCTACCTCGTTCGATTTATCCGCTAGTATGAGGTCCAGGTTCAAGCCCACCAAAACTTGCAGAAGCTCTGTAAACTTTACAGGTGTGAATCGCATCCTGTGAGTCAGTTTTCCATGATCCAATGGCGAAGTTGAAGTGAAGCGGTGAAAGAAGACAGCCTTGACTGTAGTGAAATCAAGCGAGAGCTTGCCGTAGTTATTCACGCGTCCCTGGGAGTTGGGGTCCAGTTCCTTAAGGAGGATCAAAAATTTATGGGAACACTTTTGCTCCACAGACACTGGCATGGTGCTGGCGGTCCACACAGTCAAATGCAGCCTACGAGTCAAGAAAGACCACCATTGTTGGTTGTTTGAAGCAGTATTGCTCTCCAGGATCTTTTGGAGGGTGAAAATGTGATCGGTGTTCCATTTTGCAGGACGGAACTGTAGCTGGTTTTCGCGGGTCTGCTTCTCTGTGTTTGGTCAACCTTCGAGGGATAAAGCGTTCGATGGTAGATCTACCAGGCTAATGCCAAGGTAGTTTTCACGCTGTGTTCGTGTACTGTTTTTGAAGACAGCAATGACTGTCGACATGCTCCATTCTGCGGGCCCTTTTTCTTTACTCCACATCTTACGAATGAGTTTTGTCAGGTGGGTCACCAGGAATCCCCTGCCGTGTTTGGAGAGACTGGATACAGACCATCCGGTCCTGGTGCCTTCTGCCGTTTCGCCGGGGATATTTCGTACCTCATTTTGTTCTGAGGGACGATTTAGGTTTACATTCCCCTCGGCGGTCTGCGCCATCTCAAGGGTCTGTATTGCGGGAGGCCAGCTAAACTGTTCTTCGAGGTGTTTGGCCCATTTTTCTAGTCGACATTTTTGTGAGTGAATTAATGAACCGCCTTTTTCACTTGCGGTCCCACTGACCTTTGATTCCTTCTGTCCAGTCGGTCGTATGAATTGTCATAGAGCATGGCTGTTTCCGGTAGCATATGCCTTTTACATCTCCTGAGCTTTCGATGTCCTTGAACTCTTCACTATTTGGCGTTTGAGGGATTTTGATGCGCCATCGTAATCGTTACCAGCTTGCACGGATTTTCTGGCTTCACCCAGGACTGGCGATATCCTAGTAGTCATTTGATTGTGTCGGCGATGTCGGACAGACGGCAGTGAACGCCGCCAGTATAGATGTCTTCACATTTTGCTGTGCTTCAATCCTCCTGTTCGTTAACAGAATGGTGTCGGTTTACTCCTGATGGTAGATACTGCTGAGCAATGGTAGCTCTTCGAAGATAGAGGATTGGCGTGCTGCTTGCTGACTTGCTGCGGCCTTAAGAAAAGCGGGTTTTCACGCGGCCTGTCGCCATGGAGTGACCAGAATCAAGTTGTATGCAAGGGGGGGGATCCTGAATTGTGGCTATCCACTGGTGGCTGGTAGCCACGTGATCCAGTTATATCCACGGTTGATTTGCACTTGGTAGCCGCCAGGTTATGTGCTGAGAGTTTGTATGTTGACAATTTGTACTCGAAAGAAACAGCTGATGATCAACACATAATTGGAGTTGTCGTTCTCAGTTGTCCGTCCAAATCGACTGCCCAGATGTTATTCCAAGGAGCTCAGACGACCGACTTGGGCATCCAAATCGCCTGCTGGTCGCAGGATGTCAGTGTTTCTTGCTTGACGAATGAGCTCGGATGAGTTTCAATAGAAATTGTCATTCTCAGCTTCAGAACTGCAGTCCGTTGGGGTATATGACGACACCACAAACAGGCGCTTTAAGATGTGTGTGTGTGGGCATTTCAGAATCACAGCGTACACCATTCTTGAGACATGATGTGTGGACAAGCATCGGCTGTTCGCCCATTTGACGTAGAACACGGTCGCTGAAAGCTCTTTTGTGGAAAGGATCTCATAGAATTAGCAGTGTTATTTTGTTTATTGTTGATTAGCTATAAAGTGTATGGGGTACATCGGTCAGAGAACTGACAGGAACTTTTACTTGTTTGGTGGGGAGGGACATCAGTGGACAAAGAACTGTGCGTGTAAGCTATACTATCCGGTTACCCAGATCGAAGAAGAGGGCTTAGTTGAGATTCCCCACCTTGAGCCTCAGTTGGAAAACGTAATATTTTTCACCGGAGACCCTTTTTCTAGCTTCTGACTTGCGAGGCCACGTCAGTAGATTTTCTTTGGGGAACATGCGCGGATCCGTGGACTCAATGGTCTGACCTGCTTGGCTGCACGAGGCTGCCTTAACCCTGAAGGCGCGGGTAGTAAGGCATTAATGTCTGATTCGTAATACAGGTGAGGACGGCAGGTGCTTTTTGAACAACACCAAACTCTTACTCCAAAAGCCTCTACCACATCGAACAACTTGCCGGCGGCTACGGTGAACCGTTAGGCGATCGGTCTGTGCTGTTTTTAGGGTCGACCTTTTCTAGCCCGTCCTTCATCGGGTGAAGGCAGCATTAATGCTTCTACGAATGTAGACATACTAGTATTCTGGAGGAAACGCCTTACTGTATTCACACTCTAATCGCAGTGGACAGTTCCACTTCACCTGCAGATCACTCGTAGTATGGCGTCTCGCTGCTCTTGGTCTAACTGTTCCGCTTTGGCCTTCCAGGCATGTTTTCACCTAATGGATCGGAGTTCCAGCCAATGTATCCTGGGGGATCGTTGCAGCGCTGAAGATATGCCACCAGGTCAAGGTGCTTTAGTTCGGAACAGTGCTCTTCCACAGTGGTTAATTTCAGGGAGCGCTTCAAGTATTTTTATCTGACCCTTAAGTATAGTCAATTTTGCCTACATTGAAAACAGTCTAATATGTGCATCTGAGTTTCTAGCACGATTACAGTCACAGTGCTTGTTCTGTCGTGTTCATTTGAGGACTAACTTTCCATAGTGAAGATGCTGTTGACTGCGCAGCTGATATATTGAAGAAAAGTGACCTTTCAAGGTTTGTTAACAACTTGATTAAACTTCCCAAAAGGCCTATTTTTTTACACAATCAGCGCCACTCCAAAGCTAGGAATACGATGAACTTCGGGGGAGGGGAAAAATGTTAACACTGGCTGTACGTTCGACGTACAGCTTTAGCCCCGATGACAGTCGACTGTGTTAGGGTGTCACCAGCGCGTTCTGCTGAATTACTCGGAGTCAAACCACATCTTCCAGCCGACATAGCCAAACCAGTAAGGGTGAATTGGCGGCTTAATTGCAAACTAATATACCTCTTCTAGTAATCAGTGGCACAAGGATGCCTTTCCATCTCTGCCACTAAGCCACGCCAACCTTTACTTAGGTGAGTGTGGCTGGTGCTCATTTTTTCAATCCGCTGGTGGCTGAGTTGAGATTTTATCTCGACTGCCTTCGCCGCCGGCGTGACAAGAATGAATAGGATCGGTCTGCATGCCCTGGCATGAACAGTAAGACAAACAGTTGTGAATCCGCCAATTTCCTAATAATCTGTAAGGTACAGGTGTATATCTGTAATGCTGGCGACGTAGGCCGTCCATATGCTCGTAACAGTGCTTCCAACAACTAGAGCCATGTGATATTTCTGTGAGGCATGTTCAATGACCCTGGTTCACCTAGCTGCATTCCTTCAGCCGCTGCACAGCTACGAATGTCCGCGCAATCACATTAAGTTCGCCATTACCTTTGGTCCTCAAGCTCCTTACAACTCTGGTTAGATTCACTATTCAACATTCTTCTCTAACGGCAGACCATTGGCTTTCATTATCAGTCCCGATGCGAGGCCGTTCCCCAGGAGGGGTAAAAAGGTTCCTTTGTGCATGGTGTCCTGTCTCCAGCTGGATTAATATGGATTTTGCTACCAGACTTTTACTGTTAGCGTGAAGGAAAGTACCTAGGTGTGTTCTGGTAAGATGAAGATGCGTAATGATCATATGCAGACTGCGAAAGGAACGATCTCGTAGAGTTGATGGAAGTTCGGAGTTAACAACGAAACTAAATGAATGGAGTGCCACGATCGATTTCAGGTCTTGCCTAAAGCAGTCACACGTGGTTGTTTGAATAGCCGGTCAGAGAAACAGGTTATTATTTAAAGTCAAAATGAACTTGTTTTGGCGCGTAAAATTCTGTGCTGCAATATTGGTGTATAACACCGAGGAGTGACAGTATCTAAAAATTCACAAATGCACATTCAACCAAACAGAACGGCTGATAAGTTTGCCTGGACTTTGTTCCTGTTTGTCTAGCACGCATTAATGTATCTTCTCTAGAGAGGGGTTATTATTGATCCCCAGTCCGTCACCTCCCGAAGAAACAAGGGTGCAGATTTCCGCGAATCTGGAAGGATTATTTTGCACTAACTGCACGGAAACCACATGCCTCACCTTGCCAGTTGGATTGCCAAACAGTTAAATGTTCAGTTTGCTCACAGAGTTTTATCTGCATGCTCCAAACTTAGAGCCCCGTCTCTTGAAGAGCTTAAAAATGCCATCGTTTCTATCTTTGATAAAGGGATTCATTTTTACTGATCGCAGATAAATATGAACGAAGTCGCCTGTAAATTGAAGATTGTTTCCTTATGCATTAATTTTTAACTTTGTTGATCTCGTTCAAATTGTTTCACTATAGAAACACATTCACAAGACGAAAACAGTGTAACCATTCATCTTAGTGGCACTCAGCCCCTTACTGGGTGCGATTCACTTGGTTAACGCTTCCAGTGAATCTAGGTCGTCAGTTGATCCTTGCAGTGAGAAGTCTGTCACAGACCTGAAGTTTTTTGTTTAACTAGCCAGTAAAAAAGCTCAAACAATCTTGATCACATCTGGGGACTTTGGGTGACGAAAAACTTCCAGGATATCCATTATCTACAAAAGTCCAGCTTTGGTCGAGCTGGTGAGAACAAAACCTGCAGTGGTACCAAGAGGATATGTCCCATCATTGGGATGGACTGGGTTCAGCTTATTTGGACTTGCTATTTTAAGATGAAGAACCTTGAAAGTCCCATTTTCCCTTAGTGAATCAAGGGGAATTGATCGGATGACGTGACTTCCATCTTACTAGACTCAGTGCAATAAGACGAATTTGAAGGATGCGGTAACCGCCCAGTCGTCGTAACCAGGGCCCCCCTTGTAAATTTGTGTTCGGTACAACCCTCAATAAGCGTGTGGCACTTTCACCGTTCTCGCAGCTAACATCTGTGTGAGACACGTATACCGAAATCTGCCACCAGCAAACATCCCCTTACTTACTTTGACACTGGTCAGTGGTAGCTTCGCTAGGTTCGAACTGCCGGGTTATCACGATGTATCACGGCGATTCGTACGAGCGACAAAGGATATTTGACACTGCTTAACCTAATTCCATTTTCAGACGAAAGGAGGAAAGGCAGAGTTCATAAATGGGAGAACGCCAAGAGCATGTGTAGTAGCAGTTATCAAGTCGCATTGACATCCCTTTATTGCAGTTGCATATGATTTGCACAATCGATTTTGTCAAACAAAGCCCGAACACGCTCAACACCGTGGCGTGTAACCCCCGTGCGTTCCTGTCTAAGAGCGCGAACCACCAGGCAAATGTCATGGTTAATTCGATGCGCTCCTGTGATTTGGGTACCAGGGTGTAATTAACGCACCGTTCATGGAGCAAACTGTCCTCTGAACCCAGCTTGTGCACACGTGGGATATGGGGTTGCTGGACTTTAAGCGTGCACGTCCCCATACACTCTCCGAGGGAAAATGGGTGGGAATCGGTTCCACACGACAGTTCGCTAGAACCCGCTCGGCAATGTTCATTTGAGTTTTTTTCCTGTCAGTGAGGCCAATCTATACTGAAAAGCCGAGAAGCACTGTACCACTGTCTCATCTTTATTGCGCATCTTACGAAACTCAGAGCTTCGAACCCGTGACCTTCCGGTCAGTGGTTTAACTCTTAATCATTCGGCCTCGAGCGGTTGATCACCAGTGTGATTAGCTCCCGCTTGGTCAGATTGTAGAACCGCTCATCCTTCAATCACAGAAACTGCATTATGTGGTCACCTATTGATTGGCTGCTAGAGCGACGATTTCTCAGATGGAAGTTTCACTCATCTTGTGAAATTATTCTTCCTCTGAGCCACCTACAGATTGATAGTAGTGTTGTTCAGCCGCTCGTGCCCGAACGATTATACGTTCAATCCCTGAACAGTTCGGTACTCTCTGAGTTTCGTAAAATACACAATGCTGGTGACTCCCTATAAGAATGAAGCAGCTGTACAGCGTTTCTCGGCTTTTCAGCACAGATTGGCTTCACTGACAGGACGAAATCTCATTTGGGGATTTCCATGTCTATTACTACCGTCAAGAATGTAATGGATGAATTCATGGATTTGTTTTAGAAAGCATGGGTCTTTGGATTGTCTCAAGTGGCTGAATATACCTGTGGAGGTCATAAGATGAAGGAAGGTAGCGAACAAAAACTTGTTTTCTGTGATTGTTCCTCTTGGCTAATGCATCGCAAATTTATATGGTACAAGAAATCACGCGAATAGGTTAAAACCGGGGTTACCTACACCTTAGTGAAATAGAAATCGAAGGAAGGGGTGGGGCTGAATGACGGGTAGGTCAATGGTCACGGAATCAAGTAAGTGACGTCAATTTCAGACAGCCATATAGGACCGGATTTTTCGTGGGCCATTTCAACTTCACAGCTGGCACAAGTTTCTGTCGGACGCAAAGTTGTTGGTCCAACAGAGTTTTAAAGCAGATTTACTTTTCAAAGACTCGTGGAAATTTGAATAGCAGACATCCGGTGCATCCATCTACCATGTAAAAGGAACGAAGGCATTGCCATTTTCAAGAGATCCGTTCGGCCAGTGTACCAGTCATCCTCTGTAGTATCCGATTCACTTCCCATAAGCAGTTTTAAAGTGCATGGCCACTCTAACATTTGAAGTTAGCCGGTGCCATATGGATGGAAGAATATGTTTGACGGTATCGGAATGAGGTTTTCCTGTTTTCGTCATTCGTCCTGCTGTTAATTTGTTGGTTCCAGGTATCAGTGGCTGTTGTTGTGTCTCACACCTCTTCTGAGGAACATGCAGAGCCTGAGATCCTGAGTAACCCTGAACCAACCCGGATTCAGTTAATAAGACATTAAAACAGAACACCACACTGTGATTAAGCTTACCCTGCCCTTCAACGCATGATTTCTATTTGGTTGTTCTAAAAAGTAGATTCGCTTCATCCACCTTGTACACAATGTCTTGGGCTTAGTCTTCCAGAAAATCAGTTGCAGCCGTTGTTTCCTGCAATTCACGGTTTCAGCAAAAATCACATTCTCTTCACTGCGTATCAGTTAGTCCTAAATGTCAAAGCAGAGTTCAAATTTTCCATGCCAGGCATTGTCAGTCCCGTAATAGGTGTATCATATTTTACTTCCTGAATTCGTGGCCCTATCTTGATTCTGGGGTGAACATTTGATATTCTGGGCTTGCGTATCACAACGATTCTTGTATCCTCCTGAGCCATGTCTCTCCAGAGGTCCATAATTTCACTCATCCTGGCCGACAGCTCGTAGATCTGAAAATTGTTGACCCGCTGATGCTTTGTATTTTCTCGTATTGAAGGACTACCTGTTTACTTTCAGCAGGCTTCTACTTCGTCATCCAAAGAAAAAACAGACCTTTTTCAGACTTTCTATTTCTCGCGATGCCTCACGTGTTTGGTGACTGAACGACTTAAGAATGACAGTGATTCCTTCTGCCCATAAGCTGGACTCAAAGCTGTAGACGATATTTTTTCACCTGGTCTGTACTGCTGCAATACGGGTTACACGTGTCGTCATTGACCACTTCTGCATTGCTCGTTTGACTAACTGAGACATCTCATTCACTTTAGCTCTACTCCAGTTCTAGCATGATACCAAAGTTGGGAAACAGTCGTATCAAATTCTAGGAGTATTCCGTTATCATTATTAGCAAGATAAAGCTTTCCTAAAAGCAATAGAATAGGTAGAACACTTGAATCAGCACGAGCAAATTAAGTTTGCCTAATGGCCACGTTGATTTTGATATCTTCATATCATATGTACAACGGTATGCCATAATTTGTTCGCGGTAAAAGCAGCAGATAAGACCCTACGTGTGCACTCATCGAGATGCCATCATGTTAGAAACATGTGGTTGTTAGTTGTGCTGGCCGGAAAGAAGATCGACCAATAGGCTGTCTATTGAACCAGACTAAAGATTTTCTCACTCCGACTGATCGATGTGTGTGACTGGTAACAGAGATTTAGCCGATCAATGAAGTTATTGTGCCGAAAGTAATTTGATTTATCCTCAACTAGCAACGGATTAATTGGATGCTCTGAGTTACTTTAGTTAGACTCAACAAAGGCGAAAAACTCAATACAATATATCCGAATGCATTGAGTGTTGTTTTGATGCCTTCGTTAAGAGTAGTAACCTAGAGCAGATGAAAAATATTTTGGCAGCTCGCTCCAATTTAGAGGCTAACGACAGTTAACAATGACACATTAAATAGGAGTTAATGAAATGATAAGCCGCTATGGCCCCTGGCCACTGCTGAAGCAGGAATATTAGAATCCAGTCTGATAAAATATTCCCACTGCAACTTGGTGTTTTTGTGTAACAAACTAACATACGTTAGGGTATATTATAACCAAAAACGAGTATTTATAAGCGTCAGTCCAAAACCCTACCGGAATAGGGGTTTTAACTTTTATGACATCGGTTAGCCCGCGTTTCCAGGAGAATTGGACAATTTCAGGCAATAATATCCTTGTTCTCATCGATAGTTGTTTCGATAGAAGGACGAATGAGGAGTAAACTAGCTATTATCCTCCCCATATAAAGGCAGCCATATCTAATAATTCTGTCAAATGTATCCTTCTGTAGCTTCAACAACTGTAGCTGCGCATCGATGATCATATTTTTCTGTAACATGCGGCAATGTTCTTGTGAGTAGCGTTAGAATTCCGAAATACGACTGAGGAAAATCGTTAGGATCCGTTACCATTGAACGACGGAACACGGAAGCCTTGACAAACGAAAAAAAAACATTTAAAGATTATGAAGCCTTTGTGTTTTCGCATGAGTAAAGACTTTACACCTCCTCAAGTATATCTGGAATGGTCACTCGCCCTCAAAAGTCTTCTGAACGGAAATAATATCTTCCTAAATAACGAGAATACTACTCATGAGTAGGGTAGAGACTTTGGTTATCATGGAGTTAAGCAGAGCGGAACCGGTAGTGGGCTGATGACGAGTTTCCGTCAGCCTTATAAGCACTATGTGAGAACTGGAGTCGATGGTATCGACTGAATGCTGTTTTACGGGTGTAATCTAAAAAAAATAGAACCACAATTACAGTACGTTAAATTTACCCATTTTGAACAATGCCAATGAAGGGGACTCTACGTTTTTTCTTGGCTGGTTTCAGAGTACTTGAGAAGATGCACTGCGAAACCAGTTTACTTCATTCCTAACCATGTTATGCAATCGGGTGTCATAAAACTGAATGGTGCAGGTATGTAGGCACAAGCGAAATTCATTATTGAACGACAAGTTCTGCTTCTCCGAGTTAGATGCGCAAATCAAGCGCCGAAATTCGCGTTTTGGTAGTTCAAAACGCATTTTGTCGAGGAACCAGAAAAGTCACGAATGAAGGTGAGCAGAATACGATGAGAATGATATGGAGGCTAGAGCCATCTTAACACCATAGTTTACAGCTAAGACGAAAATGTTGAGACCAATTAGGGGAAATATTTATATGAGGTACCACTTTATTAACTTCAAGGGTGATCAAACCATGATGACACAGTTCGTCTCCTAACAGTAATAAGCTAGAATCATTCTATTCAGCAAGGGCTAACCTCGTACTAAAGATCAGGTTGGAGAGCCTTTTTCCATAGTGATGTTACTAAGACCGGTACAATTACCACACAAAGTGCGACAGGATGAATCTCGAATGGAGTAGATAAGACGAACTCAAGCACAGGCTTGGCACAATTAACCACCATGGAAACCAAAATAAAAAGTGCGGTCTGAGTTGCGAACCTGCGGTTGGCAAATCCAAGTGGTTACGGTACGGCAAGGTCAGCGACTGAGGTACGACAAGCTGAACAAGGAACTAGTAAGTTCATAAATCCACATTTCACCTTGGACCAGACAAGAACATGTGATAGTGTGAGACAATTTTTCACTCGGTTGGGTACACTCCCATCACTTTCATCTGCTTGGTGGTTATGGTACCGACATATCTATTCTCAGTAAGATACGGATTAGCAGTGAAAGTAAATCCATCGAAATCACCTCACTAATCTTCAAAGTGTTCGTATTAAATTCATTGATAAGTTCACTCACCTTCAATTTACGGACAACGCACAGGGATTGCTGCGATATTTATGTATTACGTAGTTAGGGCCTCCGAAACTGGGGCTCCCGTTCCCCTTGTACCCTCAAAACTTCGTGTGGATGGATGTCTACGATACTTAATCGTCGTTCCACTCTGTATTAAGGTAACCGCTGTTTCGTTTCCATTTTACGAAAAACCACATCGACAAGAATCATAGAATAATTCAATTTGCTGTTATTTGTTTGCAGTGGAAAAGCTTTTGGAGTGATTCGTTAGAGAAAATGCAGAAAAAAAGTTTCAGGATCTGTCAAGTAATTGAAGGTGGTAGAAATGGTCTCAGGTGTTGTTTTGCGTGAACATTTGCGTCAGTCTAGCTGTAGATTACGAAGAGACATCATAAACGAGAGATCCAGCTGGGTTCCAGGCTGGTCTCCCTAAATTACTTGAAATCCAGTAGTATCTTACACAGAAGTGTGCCTGCATCACATAATGAATCACTCATATAATCCTAGGCTGTAGCCTACTGGTCATTGGACTCAGAACTTGAACAATGGAACACAGAAGGTACTAAACTAAATGCGTGAGGTATGGAATTCGATCAGTCAACTGCACACCGCTATGTTTCTGTAGATTTGCTTGTCGCCTGCAGTACATTTACATTTATTGATTCTGAATATCGCGTATCAATTCACATGACGTGAATGTAGCAGAACATTGGTGAAGCTGGCACTGAAAGTCTACAACAAAAAAGTTACACCGTTTTACCAGACAGAGCACAGTCACTTATTGAATTGCTAGCATCTGTTTGTTCAGACATCTTCAGAGGTTGGTTGAAGTTAATCGAAATAAATATGGGCAAAGCTTGTTGGTAAAAATGAACACATGCGTTGTTGTCGTTGTTTGACACGAGGGGGATGCTGTTCCGATGCCAATGATTCCATTTTACTCAACAGTCAGCCGATCTGATTAATCAGCTGTGCTCGGTTGGCGGGTTCGAATTGAATCACGGAAATATCTTGAATTGTACTCAAAGCCACGATGATTGTTGCTTCATTGATAATAATGCACTGATTTTGGTCTGTGCTTACGTCTCATAGCTCCACAGGAATAACAATTAACCAACGTGCGCCACAAGCGCGCACTATCAGACAACCTTGAAGTGACCCACACGATCCAACGTAAATGGTAAAATGGGTGAGTATTGGTTATGCGATTCGCTCGTGGGAAATCGGCTGAATAATCCGAAAAGTAAGGAAACTCGTGAAGGTGTTTTTAAAATAAGATTCAGTCAGATGGTACTTGAGTGGCACATTTACCCACCTCAGCTCCACCCTCGTACCCACACTCACCGCTCTTTAGCTCTCCACGTCAACGAACAGCTAATCAGGTGAACGAGTAGGCAGGCGTCAAATGACCTCAAAGTTGTCACACCAAATTCGTCACTTATGTAACCAACGTGCACAGTTACTGGCTACGGTTGAGACACATGTTCCAAGTATGGTCAAATGGCTCCGCGTGAATCGACCGCTTAATCATAACGAATTAATTCGATCAATCGGTGGCATCAGAAAGTCGTCACGTATCTGTCACAAAGCCATAAGCATCTTTTCCTGAGTACAAACGAAACAATTAATTTATCCCATCCACCAGTATCCGACGACCAACGTGAATATCTGTTTGATCATCTATGCCAAAATATTCGATTGACTTGTGCTAAACCACGCGCTTCGACAGATATAGTAAATGCGCATCAGTCCATTTTTCATGAATAATCCACGCATCTCGTCAATTGGTATTGAGCAAATCGGTGCATATGCGGTAAACATCCATTGCTCTTGGGTCCACGCACAGAGTTAAGGTGGAAACGCAGAGCTGTGTGATAAATTCGTGGACAGCAGCTCCACTCGAGTAAGTTTAAAATGCTCCCAGTGGGGCTGTCCTTGTTCAGGTAGTAAACACGCACCCAAAGGAAGAGCCCAGATCGAAGTGAACAGAGGTGGACCACCGGTTAGATGGAAAACGAGTTATGTGCAGAAACGTACGTGATATCAGCATGCAACAAACTGTACTGCGAAACTCATAAAATGTCTATTGTGTCTATTGTTTTACGGTTGATTAAAAGCTAAAACAACAACTACTGGACTCTTGTAATAGCGTCACAAAAGTTATGATCAATTTACAGCATATTTTTTGAAAATATTATCATGCAAAGATTAGTTTGCTTTGACGCGTTTTGTAAGTTTATTAATAACTGAACAACTTGACCGTTCCGGTGATTAATCAGTAGGGTCGAATGGATTGAATAGTATGAAATCAGTACACCAAATTCAGCTACTACATGGACAGAAAACTGCAGTTGGGAGAAATGAATTATTCAGGAACCACTTTTCAAAACTATTTGTGAAGTCGGAGAAAATCGGTCCCCGGCAGCCGTTTGGTCGAAACTTCGCTACTGAGATCATGACACAATTACTGGAAGCGGAGACTCGATGGAGTTCCTTTTAGTCAGATAAGTTTTCAGTTCCTGGAATTTCAGCGTGGCTATGGGCTCATTTTTGTTCAAGTCAGGTGTTGATTTTCTCAGCTTCCTAGCGAAACTGGTTAAAATGCAGCTATTTGGACACATTCATTGAGTTCACCAGCCAGGTTTGTCGGTTGTCACTCGGCAAAGTTAAGCCCATAAAGTTTACTGCCGCTTCTTATGTGAAAACTGCGACGACAAGGAGCAAAATCACCTTTACATTGGTGTAAGTAAGGCTTCGTTATTAGCTACGAAACCTTATATCACTTTAGGAATGCCTATCTTTTAATCAGTTCCCACTTCCGATGTGATTCTATTTCGATTTTCTCCTAATTATAAGTTATTTAATGAGCAGAATAGCAAAAACAAAGTCATCCATTAGAGTTAATGTGCTCCAACCGGGGATTCACCATTAGAGTACCACCACCTAACAAGGGAAGCCTTCGTCTGCAACGAAGTATCACTTGCCGGTACATATGAAAGGAATTTTGTTACACACAGAATATCACCAAAAGCAGCTGTTGGAAATCTTATTGGATCAGGAAATGTTGGTCGAGTTTTGGTGGGCAGAGGATCAGAGTGAATGTAGGTGAAAGTTGTAGGGAATAAAGAGTATGATAACTGCTTGACGACAGAGTTATTGCAAGCAGTGGATCGTAATCAGTGCCCGAAAAGTCGAGAACTAACACCTGCTTTATTACCCGATTCTGATTCTATGATGACCACCAATAGATCTTTAAAGATATCCAATAGAAAGCCAAACTAATCTGGGAAGAGGGACCATAGATTGCGAATAGTGCGTAGATCAAGTATTGTTCACACTTACAGTAAGAGTATAGGGATCCGAATGGGAGCAGGACATCATGAGAGGATATACAACGTTTATATTAGCTGAAAGTAACACCGGCCTGGTTTATATATGATAATCCGGAAGGAGGTTAGCGAAGGATCTACCAACCAGGTGTCAAGCTACTATTCAAAGAAAAGTTGGGTGAACTTCCTGGCAAAGGGGAAAAACAGTATTAGGCTGTCCCATGGCGTTTATCAGTTCTTAAAGCTAGCGTCATACCAGGAGATTTGGGAGTATTGGTTTAACTTCATACTGAGGAATATCTGCCTCTCCACAACCATTATGGACTTCGACACTGCCTGTATTTTTAAATCGCTCTTTCAATAAATACTTTGTAATCCAGTCAGTTAGGTGGGAAAACCTTTGGTCGCTTTATCGAAAGCAGCTAATTAAGCTATCTTTTTGGTTGCGTAGAACATTGTTGAGAGAATTACTTACTGCCGATCCAATTCGTTTTAAAGTTGATTCCTCAATTAACTGAATAAACCAGAGATTCTTGGGTCCATTTTAAACGTGAAAGTTCAGAATAACCTTAGATTCTACTCCCTTAGCATGAATTGGGTGGAAGGTGATGAAACTTTTTCACGTCATTTTCCTTACTGAAAGGGAAATATATAACTGTGTAAGAGTTTTGTCTACAGATATCTATTATACGGATTATCGTCCTATTCATCAATATCAATAGCTGGGACTAGTGTATTCATGAAAGTTCTCGTTAGGACGCCTTCTCGTTCAGAGGGAATGATATGCCGTTAGAACGGAACTTTTTCAGCAGAGCTTTTTTCACTTTTATGCCCAATTCGATACGTGATGAGTGCTTCTTGATTTCCAACCTTATAATGTAGATGGCGTTCAAGATATCACAATGGTCATACACTCGCGTAGATGGTCTGATGTTCCGCAGAAGAGCAGGCAGCCCTCATCAAGCAAGCTTCAATTTCTTGCCCACATGAAAGCGATGCTTTTTGAATTCTTAGCCATTTTTGAATGGAATAGCTCATGGTGGTGGAATTCACATACGCTGCGAATTTTCAGTTTTACGACAATATTGCTTAATAAGCAACTCGGAGAATTGATAACCTCCAGAAGGAAATTAGGCCAGAAAATCCCACCGACCCTCTAGGGTATCTCGAAACAAGCCAAATTTAGCAGCGCCACAATAAAATATCCACGAGAAGCAGTTGACTCCTAAGATGGAATGATTTCTGACTCACCCAAAAGCGCACTGAAGATGTCTCCTCGAATGGTGACGAAACGTTTGCAAATCAATTGCCAAGCTCGGCGAACAGATCAGCAGCCACCTGATCAATTACTAAATGATTTCTAACTACCCTTCAAAGTGCGCCTTACGGTTATGACACCAGCTCCGTCTATAATCCCGTCAGCGAAACCGTGAGAATAATCACAATATGTCGAGGAGGCGAAGGTAATGTAGCAAGTCTTTAATTTGTCATTGGAAGTGAACTCAACCACTATGATGTCGTTCAATGCAAGCTTGAACAGAGCTCGTTTAACTTCCTGGTCAGAGGATTGTGCACCAAATTTTACCTCACATAAAACTCGTTTACAAACTCTTGGGGAGAAAAACCTTTCTTCATAAGCCTCTCCCTCTGAATATCACTGCAGCACACAACCCGTTCCGTAGACATAATTGAGCGAATCCAATATAAGTGAGTCGGACCAACTTCAGATATTTTTTATTTAATAGCAGAACTGTGACCTAAAGGATAGCAAGTTGTTCAAACTGGTGCAGTAGACAATCGGCTCTTCCCTGTTAGAGAGACCACGGGGAAATTTTTGTCACGATTTCGTTAGATTGCTCACATTATGTACTCTCAGCCAGGTTGGTATCCGACGCTCGATGTTTGATACGATATACCTTCGTTAAACCGTCACCACTGTCAACCGTCCTCTCGTCTTTCGTCAGCTGAAGGAGCGCACAGTCGGTTTTTGTACTGATTCTTCATCATGGCTTTAGAGATGCATCCCCAGTACCCCTAATAGGTCTGTCGCGCAGACCATATGGTACAGAGTGCCTTTTCTTGCCGGTGCTTGCCGAGCAGATGGTTCCTAGGTTGTTGAGTGTGTTGTTGGATTTCACATACAACCGTCATCTCACTCGACGAATGGCCATAATTTGACTCTGACATGCACAAGCATCGATGTTTCTAACTGGCCAATTCATAGTGATCCCTGTTTGAACGGATGAGATGATCCCAACGCGTCCAAAAATGCCAGTTGGTGGCATGTGAGGTGATATCCCACCGTATTCATTAACCCAAAAGCTTCAACCACCGAAGATCAGCAACAACACAATGGTGATTGTGGCTTTGTGTACGAAATGTCCTGTCAGTCAGTGGTGGTTGCTCATTACATGATAATGGTCGGGTGGGCATGACCAACTAAATGCGATCATTTCATGAAAACACTTGAATGCCTGCACTCATGTGATGGACATCGGTCGTTCAGACGGCACACATTACACTGGGTTGAAGAAGATGGCCATCGGTCGGATATCTGAAACCATGACTGCTTGTAACTGAAGTCACAATAGCTTTTCACTTGGATGGCCATGATATGACGATCGCAGACAGGGCATTTTCACTAATGTCTAGTAAGCTGACTTTACCGGTGGTCGTGATTTTGTTCATTCTTGAAAAAATTTCCGGCAGTATACATGACCTCAAGGAGATTTTTCAGTAGAAGCCGAACGAAATACTTCAGAAACAGTATCACTTGTCTTAATGGAGACCGACTGGATCCGCACGTGTATCAGCCGAACCCAGGTACATGACAAACACTGCAGTGATGGCAGTACAACCTTCTGAAGCCTATAAATTAAAACGTCAGTTTAACCACAAGCTCACTGAAAACATCTTGCAAACCAAACCAAGAATATTGTGGGAAATATTAGCGCGCTGGTGTAGTGTAACACAATTCCTGATTGTTTTTTGGGTATCTGAAAGTTACCTGTAGGTTCTATACGGAGCCTCTCCAAAATAGGATAAAGCTACAACATTATTGTCCTCTAGTGCCATTTCATTTTCTAAATGGTAACGACGCTATAGTGGGATGAGCAGTAAATTTTACGTGATTTAACCGTGCAATACTCTGTTGTGTAGTACTGCTGGTTTGTCATATGTTATGCACTAGTTATCCCAGTGATCCCAAGAATCTCTTCATAGGGAGAAATCGAATCGTATCGGTGCGCTGATCTTCATAACTAGCCACTAGGTGTTACCTATTGTTATGGACACTTCGGAAAACTTGAACAGTAGGGATGACGTGCTCAATGGATCACGTGAAAACAAGTGATCATTACAGCGCAAATGGAATGTAGTCAAGACAGAACAAATTTCTGTCCGACGTCATGCCAATCTTCTACCCTTAGTTCATCCACAACTGTGTGAGTGGACAAGTATGGGTGGAGTTCGGAAGGAATTTGTCCTTCAAATGGCTAATGTGCGTGGCGTTTCTTCTGTTCTGAAATCTCCGTATGAAAGTAGGTTGTACGCTGTTCTCAAATATTGTTTGGAGTGGAATGGTGAGAAAAGAGTAGATTATACGGAAAAGCAAGTGTTTTGGCTGATGGCAACGCAGAAGCAGCACGCACACGCACGCACGCACATACCAAGCATTTCCGAAGCATTTCCTAGCCAGTAACACTCATTCTCATGTGATAAAGGTGTGCATGTCTGCTTGTTGTCCAAGGTAATGTCAACACTTGGCTGACCACATATAAAAAATAGGCCGTTGACTTCCCAGTTAGTTTTTTCCATACATGCTCACCAGCCAATTAGCTGTTAAAGTGCACAGGTGACGATCAGCTGTGGATATTTCCAGCATCGTCTCGTTCTGATGTTGTGAGGAAATGTGTATCGGTATTGTTGCGATTACGTCATTAACTGAATAGTAAAGATCCTCTATACCGCCCTGTACAATAAGCAGGTCGTGGATCATGTTTATCCACCAATAGTACGATGGAGATTTCCATTCCACCTAACTTTGCAGAATCCCTAACCTATTACACTAATGAAGAAGCTTGAATTACCATGCCTCAGCAAGTGAGCAAAGCATCGTGATGCACCGGTTGCAGCTAAAATACTCAACTTTAAACCGAGAGATCAATTAAGTAGCCTTTAATAGTCAGGATTCTCGGCTTAAATATACTGCGTTGCTGACCTTCTGTGCGAAAATTTCTAGAAATACTGGTATCTTGGGTGTGATCATCGGTTGGTCATCAGGGTTCACTAAGCACCGCAATTAGCTTGCAAATTTTTCGTCGCTAATCGGGAGGCTATCGTCAGTGTGAACTTGATTCATCCTTACCTGCTTGTCTTTAGCTAGCTTTCGAAGTGTATTTGATATCTCCGAGTGTGACTAGCTAATCGGTGAGCAACTTCCTCGTACTTCCATTAGTCTGTCTGCGATTGGAATTGCTTCGTGGTCTGCACTGTTTACGCGCGAGCGATTCATTAAACTACTTTATAAGGGTAATTTCAGACCCCGCTCTGATAGCTTCATTCATAATTTATGTTGTGTTATGGTATCCTTTCCCTAAATATATCTAGCTACTCCCGTATCTGCTTTGGCTAGTGCATTGTTCTAATAAAATTGGATCTCAACACCGTATAAACTGGGCTATTAACATTTTTCTTCCATTGGCGAAACTAGAGTAAGCCCACTGTCAAGCTCGGTGGACAGAATAACAGTCACATAATCAAAAGCGAAGTTTATATATATATATATATATATATATATATACCTCAAATCATTTTGTTTCCTTGTGCCGACATTATCTCTTGAGAGAAAGCGTAGGGATTTCTGTTTTTTTTTCGTAAAATGCCAAGAACGTACGAATCCTATTCACGTTTGAATGTCACTTCCGTACTGTTTGACAAAACCGAGACAACCTATAGGTTCGAAGGGTGGATGTTCTCCCTGTCTACATAAAACGAGAATTTTTAAGGCAAAACTTTGCATTCCTGTTTGGCGCCCAATAAACTCCTCGAAACATTACAATAGGGGAATTACCCCCCCGGGTTTATTTACACGCCCCTACCAACTTATATTTGTTCAGCGCCTTCACTGAAATTCTACTGCGACCCTGATGCGCCAGACAAACCGTGTTTATCACAAACTTTTAGTGATTGTCTCAATCCACGTAACTGTGTTCATTTGAAGAGAATCGAAATCAATACGGAAGGCATAATTTGACTGCCTCCATTGTACAGCTTGGGAGCCGTATTCCTTAATCCTCCAAGAAAGTTAAACAACTGAGTTAAGATAGCAGCCCTGTCTTACTCAGTTTCAGAGTGCAATTGATGGGTCTCGGATGCATTGATGAAATATCTATCAGCTCAAATCCCAACTTTCCTAAGATTTTAGCTCCTTCCACGAGATCCGATCTGTCCAAAACTGTCTAACTAGCTGCGTTCAGTCCTAAACGAAAAGTCTGCCTATCACTTTCTATACTGTGCGCTTATCGATTTTATTACCTCATCGAAACTGCAGTGGTTGGTGCCTGGATCTGACGGGTGGTCTGCTAGACGGGACAACCCGACAACTTCGTGGTATGTTCACCTGGAATGAACGTATTAGTCTTATTGTGTTAGGGTATCGGTAGATCGCGTGTGAAGTTTTGTGGATGTTCGTATGGCAAAAGACGTAAGGCTGCAAGAGTCGTGACAAGGGGTTGGTGTATATGCCTAAAAGCACTTGCTGTAGAAGGCCGGTAACTTACGAGGGGGTTTAATAGCCGGAATCCAAAAAGCCTAATCAGATGAGCGTTTTCATCCTTATTAGGACCCGTCAGCTAGACATGGAAGGACGGGACACATGTTCCTTTGTTTAATGGTTGCAGGCTGTTATCTTTTGGATTACTGACCAGTTGACCTGCTTGCACAGATAGAAACTTTGAAGCGGGTGAGGACCTAAATGTCAGCATATGAACATTGAGATTGTGAATGAACAGCCAGATTGTTTTAGCTGGATGATCATCAATCTTTGCGGATGACATGCTACTCAGGGTTAAGCTCAGAATTTGTGGGGACGTTGACCGTGATAGGGTAAGGTCGGGAAGAGCTCAGCTATACAGAGAATTTTGTCTTCAGGCAATTGTACAGAGATGGGGATCAGTTCACAATAGCTCCAATAAAATTTGATGCAATCCAAACCAAAGAACATGACTGGGTGATGCTAAGGATCTCTGCGATGATCAATAGACATTTAGATCAAACTGTTTAAGTATTAACCGGCAGCCAGAATGTCAGGTTCCTAGAAGTTGGTTGGATCCAGACTCACGCTTTGTTTTCATTGTATATTATCGATATTATATTTCCCTAGTTATCCGCGTATCCAGTTGCCATAGTTAAGAAACAGAGATGATGGGGAAATCTCTAGATCAAGTAACTGGATGTTACCCTCAATTTTGATTGGAGGAGTAAGACGAAGCCACCGCCTTATTCTTGAATCAAGATGGTACACATTCAACTGTTCAACTCACAATCTCCCTCTAATTGTCAGCACAGTATACACTCATGAAAATGTTCTGTTTTTTCAGTGAAACCTGACTGTATAAACGTGCCGTTCATTTTACACCGGAAGCCTTCGATTCCGATCAATAAAGCTAAGTTTATGAATTTTGTGTGAATTTAAGACGGGTGACGCATACAGAGTGAAAGATGTTTGTAATTTAACGAAAACAATGTAAAGACGTGAACCGTTTTTTGTTTCTTTAGACATACTGCTGCTGTGGTGGACGTCACTTCATAGAAAATGAGAGAAAATTGCAGGGAACTTGGAGTTAACTGTCAGTATTGAGGGCCACGACCCCTCGAAATTTACGTTTATTAAATGTAGCAAAAGGTGTGGGGGGAAACCGCACCAAATGAAAGTTTGTTGCTTGGTGTAAACATGTCAACCAGTCACTCAATTTAACCATCGCTCTTCATGAAGCCTTTTCAACAAAAGTGAGCCATTTACCCAGAAACAATTTTGGTTTGGGTAGCCGGAGTTCTGTTGGTAAGTCTACCTTGGTAGCGGGACGCAACTGCAGAGCATAGGTGTGGTAAATTACAGATTACATTCACCCGCCAATCAAGAGTGAGGAGCACGCATGTCGTCTGTCTTTCATCATTTACCTTGTGGTTGCCTAGCATAACACTATGACGAACACGGACACAAGCATGGTTAACTGGATCAAAGAGTGCGAGGTGGTTCATTGGTTAAGGCATGAACTTACTGACGGGAAGGTATTTGGTTCGAACCTAATCCCGGCATATCGACTGATCCTTTCTAGGCTTGGATGACCTCATGCTGCATTCCGGTGTCATCACATCTGGGTAACGAAAGGGTGTTATAGATGAACATACTGGGTCAAAACACATGACATGGGTGTCTGGTTTGTTTCATGGTCCACATATGCACTATGATTTCATGGATTGCTTTCTGCTGCAGGTAATCCCAATGTGTGCACATTTACAGGTTTAAATCAGTCTGCCACTTAAATCAGTGGGCCTAAAAACTAACCCCCCAGGATAAATGGTTTAAACCGCGGCACGATCAGTTGCACGTGATACATCAGTATACCTACAGCGGTGTAAACAACTGCTGGGCTGATCCTCGAAGTCTGGTATGATCAACAGTCTGACAGTCAGACCAGTCGAACCGCAACAAAGTGGAAAGTATGACAGGTGGTTGCATAGGACAGTATCCTCTCCCATGGGATAATCCTGCAAAGAGAAACGCTTCTGTCGAAGACAGAATTTTACTTTATCATTATCCCACTAGAGAAAAAAACTTTTAGACTCGTCGAGGGAACACGTTTCCGAATCAGAAAATGCCCCGTGTTAAGAACCCACTTTTCTAGACGACGGTCACTGCTGCTGGGGTCTCCACAGACGGGTATTTTCTTGAGTAGCTTGGCTATAATTCCTGTTGGAACAAGCCAAAGGGAACTTCAGCGTTTTGGTAGCAAAGTTGCATTCGATGGAACATAGCACGATAACTCACTGTTTAATGAGCTCTCAATAGTCACCATCATTTTCTTGTCATAGTAGAATACACAACATCGACTGTTAATCTCGTTCTGTGGTTTCATTTGTGTTTAACAGAACACATGGAAATTCCCCGTTTTCCTAATCTTCATAGGTTATATTCACTAGTATGCTCCACTTCCAGCTGCACAAGGCTATTCAATACCTGGCAAGTGCATGCGTAGCAAAATATTTCACTACACTCTGACAAAGGCTGTTTTAAACAATCAGGGAAGACTGAAGTCTCATCAAACTAGTACAAAAGCATACGATAAAATTGTTACTGGCGCCCCTACCCATGAGAAAACAAATAGTCTAGCAGACATTGCATTATAGGATGGAACACTTATATTGCATAGTTCCTCTATTGTGAGGGATTTTCTCCTTCAAGGGGTGGGGGTCAAAATGGAGAAGAATTTCCATCCCCTAGATGAGGATGTTTCGTCCTGTGGGTAACTTCAGGTGCGACGTGACTGCAAATAAGCGATTGTTTGGAGCGTCAGATAATCGAATTTCTTCTGTGTTACTCCACTTTTTACAAACAGTTAATTTCAGCAGCCATAAACCCCCTAGTCAAGGTGGAGTGGGTGATTGACCAATAAAAAAAACGAGGAAGAAAACAGCTCACATGAACGCGACAACACGCATGACTTCAGAGTCAGCTATTCGAGATACAAATTTGGAAACCAGCTTGGTTTGATGCATTGAAATATAAAAAATATGCACGCGTTACTGCATTACAAAATATTAGGCGTCAGTTAGTCATTCAGCGGGCCACTTTTCAGACGTGTTGAGTGGAATATAGTGTGATCTTTAAATCCACAAATGCAAAATATATCTCCGAATCGGCTTATTGGAGAGCATAAACATTCTGGTCCATTTGCCATTTGTTTGTTGGATCGATCACTGGTTGCCTGAGTACCGGGCTGCAGAAACAGCGCCAGTAGTATGTCGAATAAGGAAACTGATGTTTTTCTAGTCTACTGGCCTAAACTTGCCACTTTTCGCAACCGGTCACAAGTGGAACATTTCCAATACCAAGCGTCTTGTATGGATGAAGATAACTACCGTTATTGTAGGATATGCTCAGTAAGAATTATCGGCGAAGCGAGAAAAATTTACTCTGTCAGTATGGTCGCTGGTTTGTAGTGGCTTATGACACATATGTATCTTTCGTTTTTCTGTTAGCACGAAACCCCTATTCTTCCTAGAGGATTGTTCCTTCAATCTGCTATCGCCAGTATCGTTTTTCACTATAATAGTCAAATATTCTGTGTGCACAATACCGGGTTTGTTGGAATAAAAAGCAATTGGTGACCGTATTGTGAACGTAGCTAGGCAACGGCTAGCCTTGTGGATAGGATAAACTGAACAATAGCTCATTCCAACTACTCACTCAGACCAGTTTAGCAAAAGTGGTCATAAATGATGGTCACCAGACAAAACAACTCCTTAATGTTCAATCCAAGCCAGGTCAGAACACCAGAACACTTTGTCCATCCTACAGTCCAGATCAAACGTTCGTTAAATTTCTTATCTCCAATTAGGAAGTGTGAAGCTAAAAGTGCAACAGATAGAAAATAAAGTTGGTTTGGTCTCATCGGTTTTGACGACTAAGAATGCCCTGGTAACCGGACACAGCCTGGATCGAAGTTTTCAAACATACTTCGCACTATGAAACTCTTTCAGTATATCAGAAACATTCAATCTCTTTGATAAAATGTTCTAAATCACTTTGCTTTAGAATTTCGGAATAAAATTTTTACATCCCTTGCAACTGTATGCACATATTCATGGATAAAAGATGGAAAGTGGCTTTAACTACTATGTCCACTTCACCGGAGCTTCGGAAACGTAGTTCAGGAGAAGAATTATTATCACAAGAACAATATACCTTGATTAATTTTGAGAAGTCGCGTCACGTGCGAAAATGTCAGTTTTAAGGATTAATTCAAACAACTCTGTTCCTCTGTGGTGGACATCAGTGTTTCTAAATCTTTGTTCTAATCTTGTTGAGGTCTCTAAACTAACTGGAACAACAATGGTCTTTTAATTGTTCATTACCTCTTAGAAAGAATGATGCGAGTCCATAATGAATTAACTTACCATGCGCTCACATTCGACAAATGCTGGAGAAGATGCAGAAGCTAGGATTCTCCTCTCCAGCCCAAAAATCCAAATGGATTTAACTTGCTCACCGAGTGACTTGAGTTTTTTTATTGTGGTGGGCAAAGCATGAAACTACGTGCAACTTAGTAAATAAATAGGGCCGTTAATTCCACTCTGTTGCCTGTATATGTTTTATAGCTGGCGACGTTGACGACAAAGATGAGGTTGAAAGATAAGGATGAAAAAGCTATCGACGCAAAGTATGTGTGCCCCAGGATGATCAAAACGTCAACGCAAAATCCACCGAATTTGTTTTTAGTCTAGGGGCATCATTTGTATCACAAGTGCACACTCAGGAACCCGGGTCGAAAATGGCTTATTCAAAACGACTTAAAAAATGTCAAAGCAATTAGTATAGTGACGCATACTTTGGAAAAATAACTTTGGTAGCATAAATAATACAGGCTTGCGTTTAACAGACCTAATGTAAATAGTACAGACTCTAGATAGCGTATTTCCCCTAGGTAACGAAACAGTGATATGAAGACAGAGACAGAAACCTGAAGAAGAGACCACCCGTCGGACCAGCATACTGACACTGCAAACAGATCAGTCTATGCTGAACCTCGAGTGCGGTAAGCAGTGTATCGAATTGTACAGTCTGGGTCTGAGCAGGTGACATTAAACCGCATGATTTTACCCCGTCCTTTTCCCCATCCTCAGGTCTCCATATTGTTCTGAAGTGACCTTGAGCGACAGCGTTCAGATTTCCGAGGAGGAAGAATCAGTATTTTCGGGGACTTCACCAAGACTTCACAGGGTGTAGCAGCTGTAATGATAAACATAATTTGACCTGAACGATATTGCTCCGAATTCAGCCTGTTAGAGATCGAAAACAAGCACAATTTAACCGAGTGCCCCTGAGCGGCAGTCCCTAGTTAAGCTGTGGTCTTCGGTCTCGCAACAAAACAGTCAAGGTGACTGTCGTCGTGGGATGTTGTTCAGTTTGCTCCGGACACTGTCAACTTTCAGGAAAATTATAAACTAAGAAAACGCCATATTTTCACATTTGCATACAACTTCGGTTTTGACAAAAGACCCACCTGAATGCAGCCGAATCCTTTATTTATGGTGGTACTCTTCAGAACACCACGTCGCTTCATGTTTCAGTTGGTACGACAGTCGAGATATCGCAATACATTGTCCAGACATAACACACTACTCATAAGGTTGCTGATAAGTCTTTGACAGCTTAAGACCATTTTTCCCTTCTTGGGGCTTACCAAGGGGGCGCAATTCCCAATTCTTCGTCAATCTTACGTTTTGTCTGAACCAAATTGGACGGAATTCGCCACACACTCTCATATACAAACGAATTCGGTCCTGAAGGGAAACGAGTTTCATTGTGGATTCAGTTGAGTCTCTTGGTGAACCAAACTGGTGTGTAAATAAGAACATTTAGCCAATGCCATCCACTTGGGGTTCTAGTAAAACACAAGGTTTACGGAAAATCGGTGGCTGTGCTTATGTGATGACCCCAGACAAAACCGGTCGGTGGCTGTCGAGTGGTTTTCAACAACCTTATGAGTAGTGTGTCCCGTCGAATTAAGAATACTTGGTTTTGCACAGTCCATTCAAAGAACTCAGTTCTCAGATGTGATGTAGTATTCTCCAACTATGGAGGATAACTGACCAGATTCCCATCAAGTCTGTCACTAATGCGCCTAAATCCTTAACCAAAATAATCTAACTTCATCTATACGAGCGACCGATTGGGAAATGACAGAATATTGGAAGTTTTATAGCTTGTACACTGTTATAAGTTAGAAAGGCGTCCACCGCACCCAGCACCTGAGCCAAAATGACGAATGTGATGCATTTCGCTGTAGTTCTAAACCAAATTACACAAAGTGAACGCTACCAAACTTTTATTGCTCCAAAATTTCTCGACTTCAGATTACCGAACGAAAACGTATGCTGTATGCCGTTAGCTACCAGACAGAATTAGGTAGCAAGGATGACGTTTTCCTCGTCATTCAGTACATAACACATGAAGCCATGGAGCACTCAGCAACTCCGCTTGCACTATGGGGCTGGTGCAATCGAACAACTGGACCTTGCTGAGAGGTGGGCCCTACATAACATGTTACGGTCTGTTGTTTTATTGTCAATCAAACTGTATTCGAATAAAAAGTGCATTATCGCATAGTTGTCTTTGTCGTTCCTGCAAGAAATGTTAGAGCACATACTGTGTTTACTAGGAACGCAAACGCAAGTCTTCATTGTAGGGAGTGATCGCTGTGCTGGAGTAAGAGCTGCATTAGCTAGCATCGAACCTAATAGGCTAATCGACCGTCATATTTGGCGGTTGGTGTGCCAGTTTACTGTAGGCCGGTTTATCAGCTAGTATGAAGCACTGTGATAAAAACCCGAAATGAGAATGTTCGTGTGAAGTGCGGCAGTCCAGGTTCTGAGTACTAGAAAGACTGATTGCTTCGTTTTCCCTAAAAGGAGATAGCCAGAAACCGATGTACGAGGGTTAGATCGCTTACCCTCTTATAGTGCAATAAATAAACTGTCCATCTTGTTGGTGCTCATTCGGATCAGCCGATATCGAATACGTTTCTCCGGAGTGCATACATGCAAAACTTGAGTTAGGTAGAACCCAGACATCCAGAATATGAAGTTAGCAAAAACCCACGAACCAAATTTGCTGCTTGCAAACAAACGTCCTTTATCGCAGAATGCCGCGGTGGTGGATCAACAACGTCGTTCTGTCCTCCACTGTTTTGAGAGCTCTTTTGAGATTTGTTTATATGACACCAGTGACCTCGAATCCATTTTGCAAACGTACTACTTAGCTATGCTGTTGATCGTTTGTGTTAAAACGTGATTAGCCGAAACGTTCAAGCAGCTATTCCCAACACTCCCGGAAGTTATTGTATTTCTGTGCCGGAGAAATCAGTTTTATTATGAAAAATTACCGACTGCCAGATTGTTGGCGTGCCTGAAGTAAATTCTTTAGGCACTACACTCGGCCAAATGTGCTTAGTTCTGAAAGAAACTACGTGTTAAAGTTTCAGGCACCAGACTGAATAAACCTCCCATCAATTTTCACCAGCAAGGGACACTTCAGCTCACTTCCTAATTTCCTAATACTACTAATAACCGTGGCATACTTGTGTCGTACGAGAAAAGGGCAACCGTTTACCTGACCTTCTCAGGTGTTCTGTTAGAAAACGTCTGATCAATAGATAAACTTGCACCATTTACTGTAGAATAGCTTGGGAAGCTTGGCTCTCAAGTCCTCTACCAATGGCTTAGAAACTAAGCTTAGTCAATGCACGTTTTTGTGGGACAGGAATTACTACCAAGAAAAAGAGCTCTTGAAAGGGACCCTACTACGAATGGCCATCCGAAGCTTTTTACCCGGATACACATTACGAAGCGGATTCGGTTTCTTTCGCTGAATAGAAAATTACTTCCTTTTTGAAAATGGATCGGATGATGGCAAACCTTATAGAAAAGTTCACAGTCGCTAAGGGAATAGCCATGTTTACTTTAACGAACCGTTTTGTCGCAAATGCCATCTATTACTTCGTCTAACGCTTTGGTTACAATCACACTGACGGAACAGGACACCTTTGCCATCTGTAAGATATCTATGGATGCTGACCGTTTCGGTAGCCCACAGAAATCCACTCCTCACTTAGCACATTAAAGCGACTTGTTTGAAAGGTTGTTCTACTGGATCAACACGACCATTCTGGTTAACATAAAGTGGAGAAGGACCAGATTCGACTTTCGCTGTTCCTGAACTCCATCAACATTCAGCATGGTTGGCTGCGCCGGCTACCCGGTCTGCGGGACTATACTGTAACCACCACTCTACCAGTGCTTGCCGAGCGCACCCGAATCATTCCCTCTGAAAGAGCAGATTTGTTCACTTTTGACCGCTTTGAACGTTTCGCGCATTTCCCCTTGTCTCCCGATCTGGTGGTTTGCTTTTGGATTGGTTGTGCTTTCCAGCGATCTTGAATTCGTCAGATGAGTTTTGTTCCCTCCTGGAATTTGCTAGTGTTGTTTCACTGCCAACCTCCCTTGAAGGTTCTGGGGTACTTCGTTTTTGAGGGGTTAACACACTAAATCGATTTCAGTGCATTTCTGAATAGATTTCGCGATTTAGTGGCAAGCCTTCACTAAATCACGTTTGTCTTTTGTTTTTGCTTTGGTCAGTGTATCGACATTATCCCGTTTGAAATAATGTCCTCCTTGATCTTTCTGTATGACGAAGGAGGACGAATGAGGATTGTTCATACCGAATAACAGAAAGTTGGTTTTCGTGCAGTTTATTGGATAGCTCTCTTCCGCTTTATAAAATGTACTGTTTTCCATCATTCTTGCACTGTATTTTGTATGTAACACAGGTCTTAATTTTAACCATTTTCCCTTTTATCCTAGACAGTACACTTACCAGCGTGTGTCCATAGGTTTGTAGGCTACCGCTACGTAATAATATCATGGCTTTATGCAGTTATTTAAGAAGTATCCCTGAGGAATGGGAGTTTACCCCTTCCTTGTACGGTTGACCTGGTTGAGCAGCTTTTATTCTGGGATCTCCAAGCAAAGAACTATTACTTCAGAATATTTTTACATATGTTCGTCTCTTAACGTTGGATCCCGTGCTGTTGCCCTGTGTTTAGCCCGCTTGATTGTTTGGATGAACTTTTCTCTGTGACAGCCCATGTGGTTACTACGGTAGTTTGGGGTTCGAACTGTGTAAGCTATACGAGTATTAGTTTTCAGTAGGTAAAAGTACGGTGTCTTAGCTGCACACA
>SJOL01006392.1:531304-548189 GCA_004794785.1 Opisthorchis felineus | reverse complement strand
GCAAATCTCAACAAGACATTTGCTGTAGTCTGCACTTTGCGTCACAGTATGACTGAGGTAGCTTTTCTTTGCTGAACGCACCTACAGACATAAAGAGCGTAGTAGATGTAACTCAGAGTGTACGGCGCTCAACCTTGCTCTCAGTTTGTTCTTACCTGAGAACAATCTGTATGCATACAGCAAACGAACCGATCTGTTGCCTTGAGTATCTTGGACATTATCAAACTTAGGACAGCAACTTTAACACGATTGAGACTAAACAGGGGACATATTCGGTTTTAAGATTTCGGATTCATCTTAACCCCACTAAAGAGAATAACACCTTTAAATGGGGAATCACCATAGTTGGCCGATTTGTTTGGAAAATACAAATACCGATGACAAAAAATATATTTCTTACACATGCACTTGGTCAGGTCCGATGCAGTTTCAACTTCAGATTCTGTCATTCTTGAAGCCCAGTGGGCTTCAAATCGTGTATCCTCCAAAACAGACGGATACCTAGACCCGATCGGATGTGAATCAAAACGTTCCAGAGGCCAATGAACGGCTTCGATATTAAGAATAAATGGCCGAATTCCGGTGATCAGTGTGGCACCACTCCACCTCACGGACAAACCAGAGATTTCAACTGATTTTTCGAATTCGAAAGAAGAGGAAACCGCTCCGTCGCCTGAATCAACTGTCCGTCTTCTTTTCAGGATTCCCGATGGGAAATTTCCCGATCTGGAAAATTCGTATCCCAGAACGCAAGCTCGACAAAGTACCGCTTTTTTCATATACATTGCAAGTGATATGTCAATTAGTCCATCACATATAGTCAAAATAAACTACGTCGTAGTTCTACATTTTGTTTTGTTTCCGCTCAGTCATCGATCTTTTTAAGTCGATTTTTAACTTGTCCGAGCCTAGACAGCCCTGATCAGCATGCCCTGAGTCGATTTGGAAAACTAGTGGTCCGTAACCTCGCCCCTAATGCAAACACCGATGAGCACCGCTCACAGTCCCCTGTAACCTTGAAACTGACCAATGTGGAAACAAAAAGAACATATCAACCACGTGCGCCCGAGAAATACACTGCAGCTATGGACAAGAACGACCCCAGTGTTTGTGGATCCAGTTCGCACCAGTAGCAATAATTTGACTTATTTGTATCCCAATTACAGCACGAACAAGTTTTCTGTGTGTATTAGTCGTCGGCAAGCCACACTTCATTGCCTTGTCCAATAAAATCTGTGAATAGTAAGGCGGTCATGCTATAACGCAAAGCCTAGGTAGGAAAACCCCCTCTTACCGGATGGATCGTACGGTGTTATCCACCCAGGCGTGTCACCGGCCTTTATACATAATTTATGCAACAAACTATCAGGACACGTGACCGTGGGGGAAACACCGGTAAACCTTTCCAAACAATGGCCGGAAGTCGTGATTACCAATTAATCGTGTGATCACTTTTATTGCCAACGTTGGTCGCATTCTACTCGGACAAGACAATTTATCGGATATGGAAATCTCCAAGCCAAAGAGTGAGTTTCAAGGTCTTGGAAGGTGAGCGTGAAAGTGATTGGGTGGGGCGGCCGCAAAAGGGAACTTTGTACACGAGGAAAGCGATTTTAAGTTTGAAACTGGAATATTGCTATCATGTCTCTGGTCTTTCGTTCTGACCATCTCAGTGAGTTTTTATGAAGTATGTTTATCCACTTTCTTGCGGTTTTAACATCAGCATTCCCTTTTAGACGTCCTAGCTACCCACGAACAGGTATGAGCATCCAAATCGACCACTTGCTGAGCAAGAAACCATGTGATCGAATCCTGTCTATTGTTCACCCCGGTTTAGTGTTGTAATTCTGAACGTTCTAGTTTTAACCTTGCCACTGACCAGAACAGCGGCAAGAAGACAAAACAAACCAGGAGTGGGCAGTTGGAATACCCATTCCTTCCATTCACAGGAGATCAACAAAGTGACCTAGGTTTTCTCCGGTTTCCAAAAGAACTCACTGAATAGACGCCATAGGTATTTTGAACAGCTCAGATTGGCTTCACTTACAGACGAAATCTCCAATAAAATCCTCAAATTCCCTCACACTGCCACCAATCTATAAATAGCTCAGAATAAGATTCGTCGGGTGAGTGAAACTTCCCTCTGAGAAGTCGTCAATCGATGAGCAAGGCAACACGTGTGACCGCCTGATGTGGATCTCGCGACTGAAGGAAGAGTGGTGCTACAGGCCATCTAAGTACGAATCAGCCGGTTCTGACCGAACGTTTAGGTGTTCAAACTCTTAGCGAGGAAGTCGCGGGATAGAAACACCCTGAAGTCTCGTGAGATGTGCACTGCTGATGATTCTCAATAAGGACGAAACAGTTTTACAGTGTTTATCAATTTTTCGGCATGGACTAACTTCATATATAGGACGAAATCTAAATTAAAATTTCCAAATATGCTTGCACTAACAAGAATTTCAAGGTCTTTTTTACGAATCATCGGGTATGTTCAGCCTTAAACGTAATACACCCGTTCAGCAGAATTCACGGTGTCCTCGTGCACTGATTGGGGGTTCGTAGGCGCATAAAGCCTAGTCACGCGGGCACTTTCGTCCTCATTGGGTGTGATCTTCCGTTGGGAGTTTCAGACTGTTACCCCCAGATAACTCACCCGCCTACAAATCTGCATAGCTGGAGTTTATTTCGACCAAAATGAGCACCGTTCTCGATGAACACTGAGAGTCATTGAGAGGCCGCAGGCGCATCAGACAACTTGCGGTATGTTGTGTCGAATGATTTCATCCTAAATGTAGGTGAGAGTTTACACTCCCGAGTGCCTTGTCACCGTCTCCACAACCGAGTAAGTCGCCGACCGCTGATCAGGTATGCAGAGTTTAACCCGATATTCGCGACAATCGACCGGTCATAATTAACAGTGTCTGTTTTCTTCCTTCAATTTCACGGGGTAGGAGAGATATTTACATAAGCCAACAAAGGTCAGGACGCACCTGTGTGATACAACTGTATACCACGAATAACGAGCGGCTTCTTGCCTAGATTTAGATTAAAATGCCAGTTCAGTCACTTGTACGCCAGAAGATACCATTGCGTTAAAACTAAGCAAGACATTGTACAGTTGTTGGTGTTACATAGGAGCAGCCCCAAGACAAAAGCGGTTGACCACCTGTGGGTATCTAATGAGATGCCAGACGCTGCAGCATCCTGGCTATGCTATGTGAGCTGTTCAACCCTATCACGCAATTTCAAGTTACACTAGTACACAAACAAAGGCGGTGCCCTGATGTTTGTGACACACGACCAGCATCGATACATACGACTTTTGTCCAGTCGCTCGTCTTGCGGTCTGCTGGTGTGGTCTGGTTCTCTATCACACTCTTTTGAGTCGGCGCACTCTATTGTCTCGTGCCGATTAGAAATCAATTTATCGATTGTTTCACTGGCGTAGCTAAGACGGACAGATACGGTTGGAACGAATTCTAAGGCTGTCACATCACTCGTGGTGGAACGTGATGTTAGAAACATCGTACACCTGTCAATTCCGCGCATTCAGTTTAAGAGGGATTTGCTTCAAGAGATTTATTTAACTGCCTAGTAATTCGGTAATCAGAATTATACAACTTTACAACGTTTTCTACTGTATGACCAAGATTACAAGAGCTGGCTGCCGGGTTACGGTGGTGAACGCAGATAGTACTTTTTCACTAAACTTCCTATTTGGGTGACAGTAATATGGCAGCAAAACACGTTTGAGTGAACAAATTCACTGCAAACAATAAATTACACAACTACCTCGTGATGAATGCACTGACGGTATGGGTGGCCCATTATTCCATTTGTTCAGGGCAGACTTTCAAACAAGTACATACGGAAGCCTGACTCAATCTGTTCCATGGAACTTTGAAAACCCCTAGCACAGCAAAGGTATTCATTGATCGACCTTCATCGGACATCAATCCACATCGCACTGCATTGCATCGATCATAATAACGGAGGATTCATGCCAGCTATCAGGCGAGCGTCGACACATCAGGGCACTGAAAGACAAACGTGGATGGAGTCACTTCCTGGTTTGCCATATCCAAATATGCCGGTCACACGTAATAGTCGCTTCTTTGCCTCGGAAAAATCGATATCGGAAACCACTGACCCCAAACGCACGAAGATTGGTCAAGGGTTTATTTATTTCATCTCTGCACTCCGTTTTTTCGTCATTCACCTGTGATGGTGACTGTCGGGCATTGGAACGCTTCACTGCACCATCAAACCTGCTTCAGTGCGTTCTAAAAAGACGTACACTGCGAGCAAACTACGGCGAGTAGCTAATGGTATACCATAAATGATTATTGGCTAGTGGGGACTTCGAAGTTTCAACTGAAAGGCCAACCCCAAAATGAAATATAGAGAAATCGTTTAGCTGCAACATCCTTTCGGTGTCTAGCTGCCATGGTACCCGAAGAAAGCATGAGGGCTGAGATACCGCCAGGCTTCTCAAGCCTAGGTGCTAATCCAAGTCCAGGTGCCAAGGCTAAGTTCGAATTACGGATATCCGGTTAGTAAGTTCTCGTCTTAACCACTGGGCTATATCGAGCCCAAATGAATGCAACCTATGCTTTAGATCAACTGATTTGTCCTCGTTGGAATCAACGTGAGTGTGTGACTTGAGGATCACTGACACGATTTAAACGGGCAACTTTAGGAATGAAGTTCGAACAGCGTAGTGTTCCGTTGCGTGACTGATTAACATTACTGTCAATTTGCGTCGTTCGAATCCACGCCAAATCACGTAACTGAAAGAAGCGTGCAACTTAGCCCAACTACTTCGTTCCTAAACGGGCGGTTACGGGTTCCCATAGCCCTAAAGCTACGTGTGATGCACAACTATATGGCGCTTCCCAGCTTCTTAGTAT
This sequence comes from Opisthorchis felineus, assembly GCA_004794785.1. Taxonomy (NCBI): domain Eukaryota; kingdom Metazoa; phylum Platyhelminthes; class Trematoda; order Opisthorchiida; family Opisthorchiidae; genus Opisthorchis; species Opisthorchis felineus. The sequence goes on along the minus strand of SJOL01006392.1, from coordinate 543,276 downwards.
GGGTTAACATTGACTCATGAGTCTGCCAGGCACTTGAAACTGATTATGCTTGTCCACCCAGCCCGACCCATTAGAAATCGCACATGCGTCCTGAAACCACTTGTACACGCAAGCGAATGCTGTGTGCCAGTTCGCAAGACTTCAATGGATATCTGGCCTGTACCTTTTTACCACTTAAACGATAGCGAGGTCCTGAACTGGCCACATCAGGCACGCACTTTTAAACCATTCTTCAGCGAAATAAGCGAAATACACTCATTTGCAAACAAATTTGGTTTTGCGAGAGACTCACCTGGAACCCAGCTGAATCTCTCGTTCATCATACACTCCAGCCGATCGTTCAGGCCAGATCGATGCGTCGTTTGTAGTCATGCCGCCGGAACGCAATCGTGGAAGGACACCCATTAGGAGTGGTGTACCCAACCCACGTTCAGCTGTAGCACCCTTTCGGTGCCTAGCTGCCATGCCACCCGAAGGAAGCACGAGGGCTGGGATACGGCCAGGTTGCCCACGCCTGGACAGGGGAAGTCGAGAGGCAGAGGTCAGGTTCGAACCACGGACCTTCCGGTCAGTAAGTTCGCGCTCTAACCACTGAGCCATCTCGGTGTAACTCAAAATGCAACCACCCCTACTATCGAGTATCCTATCAAGCTATCTCCGGATCAGCGGTACGGAATTTTCTACGATATCCAGATACCCCGGCTACAGTGAGTCTACTGGCCTCGAATATTATGTTAAAGACATAGAGAACCAATTTTCCTGCATATCATTTTTCAGTTTTTCCAGTGTTCGACTAAACCGTGATTGGGAGCACCGGATTCGGTCTACGAATGTGTCAAATACATGTTGCGGTCACATGATGCTTGGAGGGGAAAATAAATCATGCGTGATGTACAATTTTCGTGCCGTTTTGGTCCCTACTTTGTCCCAAGAGAAGAAAAAACATCGGTATCCCCAAATCAAACCATGTTTCGTCCTCATAAACTTATATTCAGTAAACACCACTGGGTATTGTCAGAAGACATGTTTGCGGTCTACGTTGCGCATTTGGGTGCCCGACACTTCCATCCTAAGGCCGTACAAGCACAAATAACAATCACCGCTCGTAATGAAAAGGTTCAAATACGTCATTCGAAACCGGGAGTTGCTGGTTGTCCGTTAGAACGTCCGTTAATTTTCGCGATACGCGCGCCGCATCGACCTCATTTCATGGTGTTCCAGGGTCTTTCATCTAAGTTCGACATATCCGGCAGAATCGTCGACAAAGACGGTAGTTGGAACAATCTTATTATCGATTCAATAAATATACCCGTGACTGCCGACTGACGTCACTGTTAAAATACCCCTCATCTGCACTGTCATTTGAATCAGAGGCATGAAACAAACGAAAATACGCACCTTCTAGAACAAAACCATCCATGTCAACAACAGGTTCGGATAACACTTCTGCGATACAAAAGCCTTCAAAATCAATGAGCGGTGAGGTGTGCACTTACGACGGATTAATTGACATAAAAACAGACCGACAAACCACCGTGGCTTTCATTTGCTCCATCCAGGCTTTCGACGCGTTGGCTCGAAAGCTGGTCAGTATCGCTAAGATCATTGTCAAGGTTAACATTCGAATGCGGTTGTGTGGCGGCCCTTTTGTAGCACTGTTTGGACAGTATACTATCGTTTCTCTTGCTTCAAGCGACAAACTAACCCGGCGTTTTTAGTAACACGACAATGCGGAAATGTGTGGATGTATGTGAGACTACATTTCCAATTGACTATAAACTTAGCTCTACCTACACCCGAACAACATGAAAGGCACCATTTTGGAGAGACGCTTCTAGAGACACGCTCTGGATCGTCCACTTCTTACATCGTATGATCACTGTTAAATCACACAGATGAAAATCCACACGTCGTGGATGTATTGGCAGTAAGATTTAGGTTTTACGAATTCCATTCGGCTGAGCGCAAATGTCTTGTTGACCGTAGGCCTAACGAATATACGTTAGCATTCAATTAGGGCTACGAGGCCAGCAACAAGCACCTCGGTGAACGATGCGAACAAGTAGTCAAAATGAGTGGCCTGTTTATTTCCGATGGACTTGTTTCCACATTCTGGTCTTGGCGATGTTGCAGAATTTAGATAGCTCAGGTGCGCTGACTGGTTGTTGGTCTTTTCGCCGAGCTTTGCGGTTGGATTGCAAAAGTTTCACCACCAATCGATGTGACATTCTCAATGCAGGGTGAGTGACGATTTCACCTCGACTGATGATGAAACGTTTGCAGTCCGACCGCAAAGCTCAGCGAACAGATCAACAACCATATTCTGGTCTTATTTGACCACACTTCAGCGCATTTCCTCGCCGACCTTTTTCTCTCGGGTTAGCACCGATGTTAGTGGATTGCACGTGCCACCACATTTGGTTCGTTCGTTCGTCTCGTCCCACTGGCTCGCCCGGGTAAAGTCTAGATTTCATCAGTTCTTACATATAAACAGTCAGAGTTAGACGAACACAAACAAATCGGACTCAAGGTTACCCAGTGTAAAGACAAAAGCAAAAAAACGGAGGCGATTTTGGTTAATTCATGTCCGGATGTGTACAAAATTGCGACCGTCACGTGATGAACAGTTCACGTGCGGGAAAGGGTAGGTGTAACTAGACGACACCGAGAAGCACGGTACCGTTGATGAAGAGAAGAAGCTGATAAAATAAGAGAAAGAAAATCGGGCTAATGGAACTTGAACTGGAAAAAAAACGAGTGAATGGGCAAATCGTTCGCGCGCGCGCACACACACAGACCCAATCACAGCGAGGAAGATACAGTTGAAGCAAAAGCAGAGATTAGGGTGACGACGCAGGTGAGAATTGTGACTAGCACCCATACACGCAAACAAATACGAACGATAAGTGAGTGTAACACGGGTGACGACTAGAAACGGGTAGCAAAACAACGGAGTTTAAGAACGATAGATGGTGAACAAGCGATAGTGAATTGGGATTTCCGGAATGAAGTAAACGAGCTTTCTTGACGCTGATAATTGGGTATCTCACACGGACCTGCTCTGCACGAATCCCTGTCCACAGAAAGCTTCCGAAAAGTTGGACACCTGAAAAATTGGACAGCTGAGGTAACCCAGTGATTTCGGGGCACAGACAGAAGTAGGCAGATAAAAAAAGATGAAAGAATTGGTGTTCGTTTGAGCTTTTAGATAACCGTCTTTGACGTGGTGGCCCGTCAAAGTAACTGTGACGAGAAGTCAAGCCTGCTGAGTACTTCATCGTGTAAATGAACAGATGAATGTGATAGAAGTTGTAAGATACCAAGCTTAGGCGTCACGGTGTTGTGCAGTCCATCCGGAATGCAAGTGCCGTGTTAAGACAGTGATCTAGCTGGCTCTCGGCACTAAGCATGCAAGATGGTGCATCCACCACTATGCAACTGAAAAGAACAACTATTCACATCCTTACTTCGTGAAGTGCTAGGCAAGTTTAGGATGAACATCACTGTTATCGCCTCGGATCAGTGAGCGAGAAGACTGAGAATTGTGGTCGGTCAAGGGACACGTCTTATAACTAGCTTCATCAGCAAAAATCACAGAACGTAGCCCGTAAACATTAAATGCGCGAACCATTAACAGTATCCTAGATAAACTGACACTACGCTCCCGTGAAAACTCTGGAAACACCAACGTCCTATGACCGCGGCTCGACATTTGTCGCCGAGTCTAGTTCAGCTGTGCCGTCCGCGCAGTACCGAACAAAAGAATCTACAATCATGGTAGAACAAAGCAAAGCTGACATGGCATAGTGTGGCATCAGCTTGAACAAGTTAGTTTACCTTGACCAGCGAGTGAGCAAAGAACAAAGGTGCAATAAAAAAGCGTACGGTCGTGCTTGTGCGGGGGGGGGGAGTAGTGCAACAGTCAGTAAACAGACCGACCCTTCGGGTGGGCGTCTGCGTATGTGTGTGGAGGACAGGCTGTGGCACGCACACACCTCTCCGGTTCCGAAAGCCGAGTCAACAAACATAATACCGATAGTTGGTGCGGGTTCGTTAGGCGCTCGTTCAGAAAACCAACCAGAAACATGAGTGGATTCGACAAGCACTGGCTACGTGCACAGCAGGGTGCTAGGACGGTACATTCACCTCAAACAGAATGGAAAGCTTAGTTGTCAATCTTGATAAACAATGCCGAGTAGAACAAGGTCTGTAGACGATTAGGCGGATAGTTTTCGAACCGGCACTCCCTGAAGATTATTCATCTTTGGGGGAACGTCGATCAAACCTGGGCAAGACCGTGTACTGATTCATTTTTAAAGATTCCAAATTATGAACCAAAATTAGAGAAAGGGTTAGGAAATGCTCGCTGAAAGCTTTGCTGTCCCTCGGTGATAAGATCAATGCGTTAAAAATCCAAATAGAAGTTGTGTCGTATGTAATATGAAGCCTGAGAGAGAGAGAGAGGCAAAGTTAACGGAAATGCACTCAATGTGCAGGAAGAGAGCCCTTCAAAGTTAAGAAGTCGCAAGAAAGCAGCGATATATGGGGCCGAAAAAAGCTCATTTGTGGTCAATATGCTAACAGTTAAATTAAAACCATGACATAATGCTAGAAGGAAAGTAGAGGTAGCTGACGGGTTCCATCTTCATTGAGACAGTTCAACTACTGATGGTCCTTCTGATGGGCGCTTAGAACCCACCGCCTTGAGGATCATGTGAAGTATCAAGCTTGGTCCACGCAACATACAGCTTGCAAGGTCTTGGTTACAAATCGAATACCGCTATTTCTACTCGACGTAGTATACTGTTCTACCCCAGGCTGTTGCACCAAAGAACGGAAAGTTGGATAAAGTCAAAAACTCACCGGATGGGTAGAGCGGGGTACAGGTGTAACGTTTGCGGACCAACGGGCGATGATTGCCTTCGAGAATCGCAAACGCAACGTCTGACGCACGCAAGTAGAGGTAGGTTTACAGGATGGGGGGGGGGCTTGAAAGAGTCGTATTGGAGGACAATGAATGAGCAAAAGTGCCCATCATATAAAGATGTATATATCGGTGCATAGTTATCCAAATAGGACGTAAATGGATGAAACCAAGAAAGCAGAAAGCAAGGGAAAACAAAAATGGGCGACTCAACGATAAGCTAACAATCACCTACGGCCAAAAAGACAATGGAGCCTTATAGAAGATGGAGTCAAATTAACAGTAGCGATGGTGATAATAATAATAATAATAGTGATAAAGAAACACGAGGTCGATGAGACGGGAGAGGGGGGACATATCTCTGTAAATTAAACAAAACGGTGGCATACAAGATGATGATTTGATGATACAGTAGCTTCACGATATCGGAAAGATGAACAGGGAGCGAGCGGACGAACGAACGAACGAACGAGGGCTAAACTTTAATGATACGGGTCAATCAACCAGAAGGCATTTGGGATCATTTGAATGCATGCGTGTGATGATCGATCAGAGTTCACTGTCTTGTTGGGTTGACCGAAGTTCCAGCTTTCGTAGACAATTGCTCATCACCGAAATATCTTGATCCAGGTTTGTTACTTCCATGATGGCTTTATTAAGTGCCTGAAAGGGTTGGGTGGAATCCGGGATAAGACAAAGTTACGACAATGATTGTTATTCGAGTGAAGGGGAACACACGAGTCCAAAGAGAAGCCACACAAGTTAGGAATGAGGTTAGGGACAACAAACCCACCAGATGGACAAAGTTAGATCTTTCCTTTATCTTTATTTCGCATACCCCCCCCCAGCGTGCTAATTAGCTGTGTTCGCGGTTCTATTCCATGACTGCTTTTCAGTATTCGTGCCGTACAATCAACGCAGCCTCGGTGCAATGCACACAACCAGCGTGTCAGTATACACTGTCTGCCGTGGTTCCCATATAAGACGCGTTGAATTAGCACAAACCGCATTGCCACATGCGTGTGGTTTATGAGCTTGCACTTTGCTGTAAAGTAACCACTGTTCTATGTGCCGGGTACACTACAGATTGTAAGCATACTTCGAACAAGTGCACGCCGAACCACAAAACAACTACACTTGCGAAGACAATAAAGTTGGGTTTTCTGCCTAACGGGAAGAAATCGGAACCGAAGTGTTAATCTGGGTATTCGAAGTTTATGATGAACAAACCTTTCTCCCAAGAAGACGGAGTTCTTTCCCCAGCGCAGTTCAATCCTGTCTGAAAATCACTGTCTATCGGTAGAACTATACTTTTCACCAAAAATCGAGACAGTTGACCGTTAGGTGTTGAATGGTCAACGTGATCGATTGGGCAGACAAACAGGACAGCTCCAATTTGGATAAAGTAGTTCATCCTATCAGAAGCGCTACTAAAAGATACAATACATTGAATGGTATTCAGATCTGACTGGCGAACGAACCATCAGCGTTCCTCAACTACCTACTACTAATTCCGGGCCAATTAGTTGCAATGAAATCCGGTTCAAGTACATCTACTACCACCAACACAGAGCTCGAGATAGTTTGGGCGCAAAACTACTGATTGAAAGGTTCGTGGTTAGAACCCAAACCTGGATCTCAGATCGCCTTCTAGTTGCACGACAGCAATGCTACAGCCGAACGATTATTATTTGATTATTACTAATACCATAACAAGTCCGATTATAGCTTGTAATAGTTGTAGACATGATCCTATCGTAGAGGGAGGCCACACGAACTCGTAGCACAGAAACGCTTCTTACAGGGTTCCGAAAAAGAATCCACGGTCATGGTGACCTTCGTCAACCCCCATCACACGCATGCGGTCATGAACGACCCGTATAACCTTGGCTAGTAAAATCAATAAAAACGTACTTGATCCGGATCCTCTTTGGAAACGTGCCCGTTGGTCTGAAGGATTGAAGGTGTAAAACACACATCCGTCAAAACAGATTTATGGTGAAGATGAGAAACATGGCGCTAAATAACCGGTTTTTACAAACGTGTCAACAGGTCTCCCCAACTGTGCACCGCATGACTATATTGACTGCCTTCCCTAAAGTGGCCAACAGACAGAGGAACAATGTCAGGAAGGTAAGATTACCGGTAATACCCGAAACCTACTGAGGCCCTCAAACTCTACTAAACGCCGATCAAACAGTGCCCTTAAAAATACAGCGTGAGGCCGTTGTACTTGCACGTACTCGCCTGTTCCAATAAAGCTGTTGTGTTCCTTGTCGGTGAGTCTTTTTTTTTCCGGCACTAGGCACTGGAGCGGAGACGGCAGCCAGATAATGACAAACAACAACTGCGAAATGGTGCCTGTATTTCTGTGGAGCATCAATTCAGCCAGATCAAACAGCCAAATGAGCTCTATGAAGATGATTCCGGATATCCGCATCACACACTGTATAGAAGATTGTTTGGTGTAGTGAGCTATTCTCGACATTAAAGGAGACAGTGTGTAACATGTGATACGCCGGCACATTAAGCGCTGATGGTGTGTCAGGTTGGAAGCCTACCTTAAAACGATGCAAATGAAAACCCAGGGAAATGTGAAAACAGTTACGACGAAGCCTGCGAACAAGTCGGTCTTCCGGTTTACGCATCCGGACGTTGAACGGATGGAGTATTCGGTAATTCAGGTAAGCTATCTTCAAAGTGCAACTTGGCAACACCAGACGACGCAGATTTTCTCATCCGAAGGTCGCGTAACATAGCAACGTGCAGTTGACACGTGTCTGTCACACCTCACGCACCCAGCTGCACTACTAACCCACTGATTAACAGGGCAGCTAGATGGGGCTACCAAAACCACCACAGTAACGGCAGCTTGAAGTGAGCAATTTAAACCAAAGAAGTACGTGCCCTCATTTGCAAACAAATTTGTTTTTGCGAGAGACTCACCTGGAACCCAGCTGAATCTCTCGTTTGTGATGTTTCCAGGCAACTGAATGTGCTGCACCAGGCCGCTTCATGTTTCAGTTGCTACGATATTTGAGATATCGCGATACATGTATATTCGTAATGCACTACTCACCTCCAAGCACTCATTCACGCAATCTGAATAGAAACTGACAACAAGAACGCCACTGATATCGACCAGCAGCTCGTCGTGAGTGCGGTAATCACAGGAGGATCAGCTAGACGCCGGTCCCAACGAGACTGTTGACGTCACTTGTGTTTTGTCGCCTTATGGTGGCCCGTGAAACACTGATTAGATAGCAGCAAGCGGGTTCCGGCCTGGTAGGGGTTACGCTGGCCAAATCTTCACATTCCGTCAGGTGCTGGAGCAAGGCCACACGCACAAATGACACAGAGGTTTAGTATTCCTGGATTTCCAGGGCGCATTCGACTCAGTTAACTGGTCTCTTCTCAATGATACGCTTGCGCATCAAGGAAGGCCCCGGAAGTTTGTATTTGTACTCTCAGACTTCCGAGCGTGTGATAGTATACCCAGAGTTCTTCGAAAGCTTCCGTACACAAAGCGGTGTCCGTCAGTTGCCCACTCTCCTCATTCCTATTTCAATTCATGATCGATGAGATAATGAAACGATGAGGAGCCCCAAGAAGGGCGAAACCGGTCGTGGGCCGTCGAAGAATTTTCAGCAACCTTATGAGTAGTGCATTACGTATATACAAGTATGTGCCCCGTGTTAAGTTAGGTTAAGTTAAGCCTTGGCTGATGTTCGAGCCATTTTGGACCAGCTTCCGAGTTTGACGAATGGAAAACCCTTGGTACACTCCAAAATGGCAGCTAAACCTATAGAACGAGAGTCGAACAATTCCGTTTGCAAGAATTATCTAGAGAAAGATCATACCATTCACGGAGTTTTGGAATAATTTTGCCCCGAGTTGAGAAAAAATTATTGTATCCATTCCCATTCCCAGTCACACTTTATCCTTGCGAACACGTACCTCTTTGATACAGAATCTTGTGCTCTATTGGACAGTGTATTTAGTTCTTCAATCCGTTTTCCATCTACCGATGAACGAATATTGAGATACTATATATGAAACTAACTCCGATCTACTGATCGACACAGCTTTGATGAGACTGGAAAAATTCGGGAAAATCAGACCATTGTTAAGCCCGCTCCGACTGGTGGACCAAAATGTTTGTCTATCTACTTGCTATTCGACTAAAACGACTGCATTCACGTTTACACAACGCTCAAGAGTAGTGATATCCCACGGTCAATCACACAATTGGAAAATAGGAAAAATTTCATTGCATTATGCGAATGGCATCGAACTATTGATCGGCTAGTTGTCCTATGATAGCCACTAGTCTTTTGAGGGGCGGACCAGTACCGTAAGGAGTGGGTGACTAATAGGTGACTAACAGAATAAACAAATGCCTAGGGGGGGTGGTGTGGTGAAATTGGAAGAAAATTCCGGGAACAGTTGTTCGATTACCAGTCGAAAGCCAAAATGAAGCGCGGATACAGAGCACAAACGAAAAAAAGGTTGGCCTACGGCCAAGTATAAAAGAATGTGGACGATAGAAAAAGGCAGAGCAATCGTAGGAAGTGTAACTCACATGAGCTGGGGGTTCCCATTCACTGGCGATAACTCGCTCACTTACAGTTTTGGTCGTCGTCACTTCTGAGCGTTTCACAGTGCGTTTGATCAGTTTTCCGTGTTCGTCAACAAAAGATTCGGTTTCGACTACGGGCTGGCTGTGCCGAACAGACTGTGATAGAGTAGGGTGATGAAGAAAAGAGTTCAATTACTAGCAATAAATAGTAACCATACAGCTGCAACACTCGGTGCATAGCTGCCAAGCCACCCGAAGGAAGCACGAGAGTTTGGAAACTGTCAGGAGGTCCAGGTCTAGACGGGAGCAGTCGGGATGCCGTGAGTGGATTTAAACCATCGATCTTCCACTGAGCTACCTCCAGCATATTTGACAAAAATGTAGAAAAACAGGAATGATGAGGCGGTATTCACTACTGAATGGAGACTGTTTCAAGATAAGTCCAACATGGCGTTTAGCTAAGCGAGCACCTACTACGCTCGTGTCCATTCGTGCCAGGATCTGTGATTCAGAAGAAACCGTAAACGTGCTGTTTAGCAGCTACTCTCTCTGTCTCTCGAGTCTCATCGCTTTCGGTCCTTCTACGGTCTCTAAAAACAACATATCGATCGTTACTTTAAAATAATAAATAAATAGTGATTGATTGTGATTTGAGGAGTTTTGGCTATTTTCAGTAGGAATTTCAACTTTTCAGCGGAGCCAATCTGTGCTGAAAATTCAAGAACAGATGTGCAGCTGCTTCATCCTTGTTCACATTCATCACGGGTGTGTATCTCATGAAATTCAAAGTGTCTAATCATGGACACTTTTCGATCAGTCGTTGAACACTTAACCGTTTGGCCACGAGGGGCTGATCAGCACCGATCAGATCAGTGCTTCTAGGGTTCTCAGCAAAGACCGGCTTCACTGACAGGACGAAATATCTATTGAAACAAACAGTGGTTAGAGGAAACCGCCATTCCTTGAGAATATCATGATCTCGTGGGAATTCACTTGAATGAAAATGTGGAGTTCACGTGGTACGCGTTTCACATAATTACGCCAATATAATTATCGGAAGAATGATGCCGAGAGGGAAAATCACAACGAAAAGACAAAAGCATACTTCTGCTCGTGCCTACAAGCATAGTGCAACCAGCTATTGCGTTTGGGTACCCCAAGGCTCTCAAATGTGAGTGCTCTGAACAGATTCGTGTGGCAGAACACTGACCGGTAAGTGATGCCTCTTGGGATGGAGAACGTTTAAGGGACAATCCAGCCATCTTGGTTGCCATCACAGGCTACGAATATGTTGCTCAAGATGGTTCAGTGGTTAAGACGCGGAATTGCCGACCGGAAGAACTGTGATTCGAACCCAGCTTCAATAGGCATCTCGACTGCTTCTGTCTAGGCTTGGGCAATCCGGCAGTGCTTCCTTCGGATGGCATAGCAGCTAGGCACCGAAAGAATGTTACAGCTGAACGATTATTACAGCTTAAAAGCGACACACCACATGCGTCTGGTTTCAGGCATACCAAAACCAAAGGTCGATCCGTGTATGCAAAATGTCACGACAATATGGACGGTTAGTGACATGGGGGTATATGGGTTCCAGACATGAGCTACGCTAACTATGCTTAAGTGAACGAAACAGCTGTAAGTCGACCTTTTCTGTGGGGAAAAATTTCACAAAGTGCATAAACGGCCTAAAATTTATTCAGTTTATAACAATTGGTTACTCCCAAAACAGCCGCAGTTTCGGTTAGGCGGGAATCGCAAAAGAAGACTAAAAATAAATCGCTGACCATTCAGAGGAGAGGGATTCGGAATATTATTAGGAGGAAACGCCATGTGACGTCACCATAAACGCAGAAAGTAAGTGAAAACGTTATACAAATGGGTGATTAGTCCAGAAAGGCTTTTCAGCCCCAAGGGAATTTTGAAAAGCAGAACCAACACTGCTCCAGGGTGGACGAAATTCTTGACACAATCAACGCCTGGTTGAGATGAAGCAATCACTTGCCCTTGTCACTGGCGATCACATAGTCCACATACATACAAAACGGTTGTTTTTTCATTGGGATATTCACTGTGTTGACCATTCCTAGTGGTTTCACTGCAAGAGACAATCTACGGATTTCCAGCAGTAAGTTAATTTTTTGGGGCGAGACTTCCCCGCTCATGGATTCGCTGTCGGCAGTCATTGTGGAAACAAATGTTGGTCTTCTTGTGACACTGAGTTTGCGGAGCCCGTTCAAACGGAGTTTCGATTCGTGTTTAACACACACACACACAATGATGGTCGTTGGTAGTAAGCCAGTAGGTGACTGGCCCCATTAACACAAAGCACACTTGGTATTTTTCTGTCTGTGGGACGTTTATCAGTCGACATTAGTCGCTAATTACATTTGGCTCCGAACTGATTCACTCTCAATTTGTTGAGTTTGTGTCCTCAAGTGGTGGAACATCCGTTCACTAACTGTGTAAGTT
>SJOL01006392.1:513451-530575 GCA_004794785.1 Opisthorchis felineus | reverse complement strand
AGCATAGTGCAACCAGCTATTGCGTTTGGATACCCCAAGGCTCTCAAATGTGAGTGCTCTGAACAGATTCGTGTGGCAGAACACTGACCGGTAAGTGATGCCTCTTGAGATGGAGAACGTTTAAGGGACAATCCAGCCATCTTGGTTGCCATCACAGGCTATGAATATGTTGTTCAAGATGGTTCAGTGGTTAAAACGCGGAATTGCCGACCGGAAGAACTGTGATTCGAACCCAGCTTCAATAGGCATCTCGACTGCTTCTGTCTAGGCTTGGGCAATCCGGCAGTGCTTCCTTCGGGTGGCATAGCAGCTAGGCACCGAAAGAATGTTACAGCTGAACGATTATTACAGCTTAAAAGCAACACACCACATGCGTCTGGTTTCAGGCATACCAAAACCAAAGGTCGATCCGTGTATGCAAAATGTCACGACAATATGGACGGTTAGTGACATGGGGGTATATGGGTTCCAGACATGAGCTACGCTAACTATGCTTAAGTGAACGAAACAGCTGTAAGTCGACCTTTTCTGTGGGGAAAAATTTAACAAAGTGCATAAACGGCCTAAAATTTATTCAATTTATAACAATTGGTTACTCCCAAAACAGCCGCAGTTTCGGTTAGGCGGGAATCGCAAAAGAAGACTAAAAATAAATCGCTGACCATTCAGAGGAGAGGGATTCGGAATATTATTAGGAGGAAACGCCATGTGACGTCACCATAAACGCAGAAAGTAAGTGAAAACGTTATACAAATGGGTGATTAGTCCAGAAAGGCTTTTCAGCCCCAAGGGAATTTTGAAAAGCAGAACCAACAATGCTCCAGGGTGGACGAAATTCTTGACACAATCAACGCCTGGTTGAGATGAAGCAATCACTTGCCCTTGTCACTGGCGATCACATAGTCCACATACATACAAAACGGTTGTTTTTTCATTGGGATATTCACTGTGTTGACCATTCCTAGTGGTTTCACTCCAAGAGACAATCTACGGATTTCCAGCAGTAGGTTAATTTTTTGGGGCGAGACTTCCCCGCTCATGGATTCGCTGTCGGCAGTCAATGTGGAAACAAATGTTGGTCTTCTTGTGACACTGAGTTTATGGAGCCTGTTCAAACGGAGTTTCGATTCGTGTTTAACACAGACACACACACACAATGATGGTCGTTGGTAGTAAGCCAGTAGGTGACTGGCCCCATTAACACAAAGCACACTTGGTATTTTTCTGTCTGTGGGACGTTTATCAGTCGACATTAGTCGCTAATTACATTTGGCTCCGAACTGATTCACTCTCAATTTGTTGAGTTTGTGTCCTCAAGTGATGGAACGTCCGTTCACTAACTGTGTAAGTTGGCAGCAGACGATCCACCAAATAGATGCACTATTAGTAATAAGTGCATGACCCTGTTCGTGATATGTGGTCGTGTAGCTAAGTAGTCCTGAACCTCAGAAGCCACGGCGAGTTCCCTCATGACGCCGGAGGTCATCCCATCGAGTCTAGATGGTTTTACTTCCGATTGACGACCGATTAACTTGGCATTGCGATTTCTCTGACATAGTCGATGGAGCATGTACTGAGTCTATTAAAAATATTTCAGGATTAAACGGTCTTCCGATTAGCCCGAATAATGGGATACATTTTGGATGAGTCTGTTATGTTAATGTAGGCGAGTACATCCAAGTCTGGGTCCGGAAATGCAAGCTAGAAGATCGCTAATGATACCATTACTGAATGTATTCCTCCAGGTGAACTCGAGATTAAGGTCAAGATCCGTAGTTCGAACCCAATCGAAGCATCCCGACTGCTCCTATCTGGGGTTGGACAGCCTGGCAGTATCTCAGCCTTCGTGCATCCTTCGAGTGACACGGCAGCTAGGATCTGAAAGCGTGCTATAGCTGAACGATTATTATTGTTAATTTTTATCACTCTTGGTACAACCACGAGGCAGACGCTCACGTATGACTACTCGAGGTCATACAACTGGTTTGGCTTCTCTTTCCTGGCGCACATGCTGTCCGGTGGGACACAGTCATTCGACTGGCTACGGCCATCCTTGATTACAGGCGCTGTATACAAATCCTAATCGATGCCATCTCAACTGGGCTGCTATCGACGAACGAGCCTGTTGGGTTCGTATCCGCTATGCAATATCACTCCAATAAAGGGATTTCCAAACACAGCATGTTCGAATGCATCCCGCTCACCCACTCTTCCCCTTTCTTTTCATTCTAAAGCTTTAAATATAATTACATAAACGTTGTGGTTGTACGGCAGTGAAGCATCAATAATGATGTTGCTGTCTCTGATGATGGTTGAAATCGTCTGATCCATGAGGCTTCACCAAGGGCCAGGCGGGTCGCGTTGGTGTCTAACGGTGATAGGGCGAGGACATCCTGAAAGTACGGAGTTTGACCAGTCTGAGCCACAGGCCTAGAGGTTGACGAAAACGACAATCGCGTTGGCTGGTTGGTCTCTGGATCGGTTTAAGATATTTGTTTTGTCAATGATTGTTCACGCACACGAACGCGCTCTAAGTGGTTTTCATAACGTGGACGAGCATACAAACCACCTTTGCCGATTGACCTGGATGTTGGATTCGCCAGCACTGTTCTTCTAGCTGCGTGATAAGACAATTCTCAGCTTTTGGTGCACACAATTAGTCACTCGGTCGGTCCGGTACAGAGGCGTTGGAAATATAGCTTTATTCCCATTAATGGTTATCGTCTGATTCTTTAAACACTCGCGGCTTCGCAACTGGACAATGTCTTCCGGATATCAGTTTTCGATCAAATTTTTCATCCATTAGACAGTCTGTCGTTCTAGGAAACAAGCATCTGATGAGATCAAATTTATAAACAAGTGGAGTAGAACTGAAAAACAGGATAACCTCGCGTGGATTCACGGTAAATTGTTCGTGGTAGCATTTGAGGTGGACACCCGGTGAGTTAGCCTTCGAAAAATGCCAGGTAGTTGTTTTGTCCTTTCAGAATTGAAGCTTTTAAAGTGGGTTGTGAGTAAAACGATAAGTCAAGTGTCATCGACGAACTGTTTGTAAAGCCAGTCGACGTTTGTCCTGCGTGTCTCCTTTGTGTCAGTTCCAGTGAATAAAACACCCATACATACATACTCCACTTCGTCCAATCTTCAAAGTAACGAAGTGAGGCGAATGATCAAGGTTACATCGGTGTCCTTAGGCCAAGTCCTTGAAGTCTATTCAATTCGTTAGGTCCCTCACCGATAAAAACACTTTTTAAGTCTCCTTCAGATGTGCAGTAGAGTAGAGTAGTTCAGCTGTAACACCCTGTCGATGCCTAGCTGTCATGTCACTCGAAGAAAGCACAAGGGCTGAGATACTGCCAGGAACAGTCGAGATGCTGAGGCCGTAAACTCGCGCGTTACCCACTGAGCTATTTCGAGATCCTTCGGATAACCTCTTCAGAGACAATCAAATGTAGTTTTGTTTTTTCCGACTGCTGTTGTTGTTGATGGTGGTCGAAAAGAACAAAAACAAAAAACAGTTAGAGTACCGCTATTGTCATGTTACACATAGGAACAACCTCTGCTGCAGAAACACTTTGCTGACGTTTAAACGGTAAAAACAGCCTCACAACAAAGTGTTGGTTGCAGGCCAATCAGCATCGACAGCCTAACACCAGTGTTCAACAATAAGGCTCCCCTGCTGTAGTTGCCGGCTCTCCTAACCAGTTTACCCGAACTCAGACTGCAACCAAACCGTGGAGAGGGGTACTAAAATGGGAGGGAGGTAAAAAGATTAAGGTATTCGGGGACGTCAGCAATGCCCCCAATAACGACTCGAAAATATGATGTCCGCACCCCTTTAGGTGTTGCCATGCGCTTTTTCTGGAGTACAACGCAAACACAGAGACAGAAATGGAAACAAAGTTACACAAAAAGCCACAAGGTGCACCAGATTCGAACCAGAATGAGTAGGTCTTTGTGCAGAAGGCTGGACCGATATCCGGGCAATATTGAGGTCACCTAGATCACGGTTACATAAATTTCACATACGATAGATTGTAACTTAGAAGGTAGTGCAGCAAGCCGAAAGATATAGCAGAGAGTGAGCGATGCTCATGTGTCCGTGTGAAATGATGCGAAAAAATCTAGACAACAACGTCAGGGCATTGTTTTCGGAAAAGCTATATTACTGATACGGGTGCTTATGAATGAGACTTCGAAATTGCATCCAAGTGCCTAGGGTGGTACTCTCACTGAGGCAAAAAGTCGGAGGACAACGACTTCTCCGTGATTCGAAGCGGGACTGGCGGGAGCATGTCCAGAAAAATCATACAAAAACGTATCCCCACATATGTTCCCATCTAAAACGTGTCAACTAAGGGACCATCAGAACCGATCAAACCAATATACACCGGGTTTATCAAATTTCGTTGAGTTAGTACCTCGGTTGCCCGAGCATAGACAGGATCGGTCGACATGCAGAGGTTGCGTTTGAGCTACAGACCTTCCGGTCAGGAAATTCGCGCTTTAACCATCGAGTGAGCCCGAGCTTAAAGGCAGTAGTTGAGTATAATGAACTGAACAAGCCGCATTCATAACCCTGGTACAAAGACAGGTGTCCTGTAGCATAACTCCTCCGCGCGACTAAAATCATCATTTACATTACACATGGGTGGTTTAGTTTTAACACATTGGTAAGGATACTCTTTGTAACATCCACGTCCATACGGGGTACTACAGGACGCAAGATTCTGGCCAAATTAGTCGTCGACCAGGCTTAACTGAGATACCTCAGCTGCTCCTGGTAGTTCAGCCCTCGTGGTTTTTCAAGCATACGGAAACTGTGATCGGAGGGGTACCAAGTGAGCTGGCACTAAGTCAGAGGTTTGCTAACGAATGATCAGTTAAATTACACTACCTCGGATCATCAACCCACAGCAACTAATCAGCGATAAGCAGCTTTGGTTAAGTTCAGTCTGTCAGCCGTACACGGTGTGTCAAGGTAGGCTACTTCCAGACGCTACAGTTTCGTTCTTGAAAGACAGCTTGGGGGTGTGGGACAGAGAATTTTATCAGGTTTCACTGACATCGAATTGCACCATTTTTGAGCCGAGACTGGAAACTGGGACAGCCGCATCAATGGATTGTATTGATGTAGCCCGCAGACAACAGTCCGAGACCAGATCCTCACACACAAAGACCGCCACAGTGGAGGCCGTAGTGCTCATGCAGGGCTAGAGTAGCCCAACAGCAGGCAAGGTCCACCGAGAATGTGATAAAGTGACCAGGTGTTCAAAGTAGGCGCTGGAACCAATAAGTGGATGGTTAAGGTGACGAAGAGACTGAACTTTACTCTGATGTGACGGTTTGTGTGCCTCCATGACGCATTGAGCTATACTAGGGGTGGGTGGGTTGTGCGACAGTTGCAGTTTCTCACACCAGGTTGGTCAATGGGTAGAAATCTCATCAACACAGTCTCCTGGTCCACTAATTTGGGGGTTGGGACATATGTGGGGACTCGTTCCTTAAAAAGGGGATGTACTGACATTTTCCGCTAAACACCGCAGCACTGCGGTCAGGCTGGTAGTATTCAAGCCCATGTACAACCATAACTCCTACGACTAACAATGCTGTTGAGGTGACTTCGCAAGACACGCAAGACAAAGGTAGCATATTTCAACTAGACAATTGGATATTATGGGGATGCATTCCACCTTACAATGCATCTCACATGCGGCAACAGGAAACAAGCAAGTTACATGGATGAGAGCTGGCTGACAGCAAATATGCTGTATCTCCAAGAATGAAGCAGTAACAGTTTATTGAAAATAGCAAACCTGTAAGCCAAAAGCTAAGACGAAGAAGCCATTCAAACAAGCAAATCTGGTTTGAGAGATGAGAGGAAGGACTGGCAAGGATGCACCCAAAAACGCTCATCATCTAAGTGTAATCAAGCAAGCTCTTGTAACCGAGTATCAGCATATTACAAGGCCGAACTGGTGTGATAGCCTTGCTCTGTACGCTGCGCAATCATCATGGTACGGAATCCCTAACACGACTGTTTGGGTAGTTGAAACTGTGAAATACCATAAGCGAGTGGATCCAGCGGACCTGTGGGGATCATGACGAGCCCAGCCCTAGAAATCATGTTGTTGACCGTCCACACAAGTACCCACTAGCAAAGATGCTCAGTTCTCGGAAGCATCTGAGGCCTCTTCATCGCCCACATAAGTATCATGGATAATAAGACGCCAATGGTAAATAATGCTAATTAAGTACCAATCAACCATGGAGGAAGAATGCCCTAATAATAATAATAATAGTCGTTCAGTTGTAACAAACACCCTTTCGGTGCCCAGTTTTCATGCACCACGAAGAAAGCACAACGGCTGCAATACTGCCAAGTTGTCTAAGCCTAGACAGAAGTGGTAAAGATTCTCGGAGGTTGGGTTCGAACCACGGACCTTCCCGTCATTTGGCGCCTCAACCGCTGAGCGGTCTGGGTTCAGAATGCCCAGAGTTGAGAAAGAATGAGGAGGGGTGCGAAGCCATTCCAAGAAGTAGTGTGTTCCCGAGGAAGGTATCCCCATCACTAAACAATAAACAGATGAGTATCATGTTGAAGTATGGCACGATCAGTGTGACTGAGCCTAGAATCTCGTTGGAACCTTACTTAACACAGGCCCAATACACAATGACGGACACAGGCTAGTTAGCAAGGCTATCTAAAAAGTAACAGCGGGCACATCCTACAGATCAGTTGTTGGGCGCCTCCTCAATTCCAGGTAAAACTAAAACTTCCATACGTACGAAGTACATTCGACTCAACTCGAATTCTAACCATTTCCTTGACTGTGAATCAATCTGCCTAACTGTACGGTGTTGGGGGTAGAGGAATTAAAGAGGCTTCTACCGTAGAACCCCGAGGCGTAAAGACAAGTGGGTTGACCAAAAAAAATGTCCGCGACAAGCGAAACGTTGAGTGAAACAGCTCTGATCACGACCTGGTTTGGCTCCATTATTATATAGCCGGACGACATGTATTAATCTATTCGGCTCCAGCCCTCATAGCAAACGTCTGCTGATGTGTAAGTACGTCCCACAAACCATTCACCTAAAATAATGCCAAGACATGCAATGGTCTCATACTCGAGTGTTCCCGATTTTGCATGACCTAACCCGACCCGACCCATTCTCGGTCATTAGCTCAACAACCAGGTCGCCCTGACAACCGTGCATACACTGCATAAATTGGGCGACAGCGCGCGGAAGGAAGGGACACAATCGAACGGCTGCCAACGTTGACAATGAGTCATCAATTGCGCCCGGTTGCGACGACGTATGCGATTGATCGATTGCGTGACTGGGACAAGAAAAACATGGCGTCATGCTGGCTAACGGTCGTCGCAAATTGGGCCACACCGTTGCGGTCGTGTGCGCGCACGGCAGTAAGCGAGAAATCAAAACTTTCTCGCGCACGCGAGCCATCACTCGAACCCACACCCGTCCTCAACACTCAGGTCACGCATTCAATTTGTTCCGTGGACCGACCAGACAAGCGTCAAATAACGCAGATAAAAGCTAGGTTACCGTGGGCAGACAGGATATGTCAATTCGGGAATGCGAATGGGTGGGACATTCGTAGTTCTAAGGGACGAAGAATAAGCGGCCGACGAGAAGCATCTTCCCAGTAATCGTGTGCAGGAAATCCCTCAAATCAACCATACAAATAACTGGGATTTCGTAATTATACGTTCCCTGAGATTGGTGAACGGCACGCAATTTTCTCGCTCCAGCACAAAGCGGGTGAAAAAACGATACCCGAAAATTAGACCTCACAAACGGAGTAGAATAATGGTCCACGATCACACGAAACAGTTCTGAAAAACTTCACGAAACAGGAGAAATGTGGGAGAGCAATCACATGCTGGTTTTCTAAGATTGAGGCACAAGAAGCGACCTAAAATGTTCTTCTGGTTGGAATGTTCTACTCGCGAGTTTGGATCTCACATCGCACTCACTACCTGGATGTTACTAGGCTTCGTTCGTGCGACAGTGACCACTATAGTTGTTTCGAGTTGGCATGAAATGGAATTCTGCACATCGGTGACAGTGAAGCAACTTTACTTAAAATTATCAGGTCAGACGCGCCCCTGTAAAAAAAACATAGTAGACAGTATGTCTCAAACTAACAACACACCTACGGGCAATTCTACGACCGCCATGCTACCTAGGTGGATTGGCGCGAATTCACATGACCCTGTGATGAAGAGGCGCCTCGGGCAGGTTATTTAGACAGCGGTACGGAGCGGTAAATAGGATGTGTACTTTGTTCGCATCCAGTCTACTGGTATCGCCGATGCACCGTACAAAAAGTGACCTTGGAAGTATCGATTGGCGGAACTAGATCCAGGAGTCGGAAAACTATTCCCACTTTTTCCCCTGTAATAAACGGACAGTGCACATCAATTCGACGTCAGCGAGAAACCGTCCAAATGCAGTTCCGTGCACTACAATTGGACAGCAAACACAACAGGGACTACAAGTGGTTGACGCACAATGTACACCAAACCGAGTCTGTACGGATGTACATTTGGACAGAACCATACAATGTCTCTCTCATTCTGCTTGAATGTAACATCCAAGCAGGTGTGGCCCTTTGGTGGCGAACTTGGGACCTCTAAGCTTGGTGCAAATCAGCCACTCAACAAAGTAGCGATGAGCTGAGGACGAATGGTGATCCGTGATGTTAAGGAGTAGCGTATATTTTCAATCATGAGCTGTTGGGTTCTAAAGAGAAAGTCGTCGCAATGGTTAGACTTGATGTCCTTCTCCGAGAAAGCTCAATCTAGTATGCTGTAGAGCCAGGATGCAATGTACATCTGATTCAAACGTATCGTGACTCATAAGCAAACGTAGTAATGTTATGAATATTTTGCCTACCTATAAGCCGTAGTCTCAGACTATTCATAACAAAAACACTGTTACCAATACATTGAGTCACCTAGGAATGGAGTTATCGTGGAATCTAGTGCGGGATAAGGTGAGTTCGAATTTGGACCGAGTGCTAGAAGTTGAAAACGCATTGGACGGAAAAGGATAGAGGGGCGTTGAGCATCCGATGGGACTCATAGGCAGAAGCTACGACAAGCGACACAATGTTTGCTCACCACAGGGTTGACAAATTCGTTGTTTGATATTCCACTGCATTCGGAGACATACCTCAGGGGCCATACAATGAGGCATTAGTAATCTCCCACACACAACGTCCTGGTTCGAACAAAATAAGGCATAGTCTCCTATACGAAACAAAATTCCACAATCGGAAGCACGACCACGAGTTATTTCGTTCCAATTGTCTCTGCGATACGAATTGATTAGTCCTCAAAATTCTCTTCTAGGACGGCCGAATTCGTCTTTCCTACATCCTTCAGGCTTTCCATTTTTAACCATGAGTGTTGCTCTACGAGGCGTTTTGTGTGTCGTTTACGGGGTCTACCACATACCGAATACTAAACCAGACATTGAGCAGTTTGTATTCTAAATAGCGGTACATTAGTCAATAGAGCTATCAGTACATTCTAATGGTGATGACGACGCGCAGTGCCGTGGAACTGTATCGCTGTTCCGAAAAAAGAGCCCAGAGGAAATGGAGGCTCGCGAACGCTTCCATGACAGTTCGTTGACAATAATAGAAACCCTCCCATTGAAGGCCGGTAAAAAAAAACGACAGCATACAGCCACACAGGCCGTGTGATAGAGAGAACTTACCACAACTTCGCCGTTTACCACTCGACGTGTACAGTCGCGCAGGTCGTAGACAGGGACTGACCCCTGATATGAACGTGGAGGGTCGATGTTCGGAGACTGGGTGGAAGGAGTGGAGGAAAACGGTCCGGCACCGACCGGGGAGCGTGGCTTTGGTGACACGGCGGAGTCTGTGGCGATCGGACTCACAGAGGCCTGTGTACTCGATTGTGTCTGCGTAGTGCTGGTGTTCACGGTGCTTGGTTTTTTCACCGGACTGATTGGTGCGGTCGTAGACCCGATGACTAGACCAGGCAACGGAACAGCCCCAGGCGGAGGAAGAGGAGATTTGGGAGAGGGGGATTGTACATTCGTCTTTTGTGGTAGTTCCTCTTCGTGACGCTCGACAGCACGTGCGGCACCGACAGCGGCTGCAGCATGTCCAATCTAGAGGGAGATAAGCACAAAGGGTTGATTCCACGAAGTGAATTCCTGGACAATGTATCCGAAAGGCAACTGTCCCAAAACAGGCTTACCTTCATCTGTTGCTGCAACACGGATGGATCTATGTACGACCATCCTTTGACCTTGCGCTGTTGTGCAGGGGGTGGTAAATTGTGAAATGAAGTGATATTGATGAGGAAACAGTAACGTTCACGAAAAGCGCAATATAACAAACAGTCGAATGAAAAACGCCAGACGGGGAGAAATATCAGGACAGAAGCACTTACCTCAGGTCCCTTCCGCCGAGTACGCTTCAAGTAGTTCGCTGGTGTGCAACACACGGGGGTCCAGTCGGGCTAGACAGACAGGAAGAAAGAAGGATATCGAGTAACCGAATTGATAAAAACCACCCTGGCGAAAACTGGCAGTGTTCTCCACTACATCCGCAAACGATTCATCAATTCATTGGTGTTTGCGTCAACAAGGAAATTTGGTTTTATCCAAAGGAAGCGAAATGCGTCCAAGTCACGCAACCTGTTGAAAATCGACCTTAATCAATAAACTGGTACACAGTTGAATAAGGCATCAGAGGATATCGGATGCGGAAATCAAACTATGGGTTCTAAGGTAGAAAAAGTATTAACGGAACACCTGTGGCCTAGCTATAAGTCGTAGTCTCATACAGTCTGAATTGACGATGGAAAACTCTGACGGTAAACCAAGGAATGTGAACAAATCAATCGAAAAGTTCGACAACACATGGCTCTTTCGTTCCCAGCATCACATCATAATGCCCGTGGATTTCACAATCAGCGACGGACGAATCAACATTCGACAAACCAACCCCGGCATGACGCCCCAGGAACAGTTGCCGTATACTCAAACCACAGGTGACAAGATATTTGGGTGCTCAAAGAAATCGTGCATGATCAACCGATATCGTTATTTCTACAACCCTCCCCCCGGAGATTTTAGCATGTCAACCACATAGAGAGGCGTCCCGTTTCACGCCAATTGGACAGGGGAAACGAACCGAGTTGGGCTGCGGTCGACGTTGGTTCCTCCGAAAACCATCAGAGTTCCCTCTTACTGCAAATTCGGGAGATACATCCGTAACCCAAAAGTCGATTGAAAAGTCGTGTGCAGTAGGTGGTATTCCGATAAATGATCATAGAATTACAGTGGGAATGTGGTGAACTTTCGAAAAACTTGAGCAATCCATTAAGTTTGGTTAGCACCGAAAAGCAACAGACGGACGAAATTGTGAGAAACACGGGGTTGTTCTGGTCTATCATCATTCCAAATAAGGGACGTAGGTGGACTCCACAAACGAAATCGGAACACAATAAAATGTCAGCCAAACTGAAAGTTGAAGATCGGTCGCTGAGCTGACAATCATGCAAAGTTTGTATCGGTAATCCAGTTGTCGATTTTTTAATGCAAAGACAGAGGTAGTTAGGGTGGATTTGAACATGAGGATTCACGCTAAATGGACTTTAAATAACATATTGGACCGCAAAAAAAAGTGTATGCTAGAGTAGATCACCATTGGAACATTTGCAATTCTTAGATTTGGCAATAAATGGGCTGGGTTGGATAGGCTATAGAGCAGCGGGGTCGGCAGCGTTCCCCTGACTCACAGAAGTACACTTTCCCTAGGTGAAAACTGTCCCGCAGTCTTCAGAGTTCAGCAAACTAGTGAGAGCGTTACCTGTGAGAGGAACTGACACTCAAAAATCGTACGCGCTGAGAAAGTCACTGAATTTCTCTATGAAAAGTCAACAGCGAAACCCGGTACTAGAAACAGGAAGGACGGTTTACCGGAATAGTTGTCCAGCTGATCCAATAAGTTTGCTATTCGATCAGATTATTTTTAAACAAAAGCGATTACCAATGGGTGACAGCCAACAATTAACGCAACATAGTCTACTGTCACAAAACCAGTTGAGAACTGAAGACAAAAACTGTCTAGACAAATAGTGAAGGTAACTAAAGAGGGCAGGTAACTGAATGACTGCCTGAGCAACATTCAGTACGCATAATGAATGGGTTCTTATAGATTCCAGTCAAAGGTTTGTAGTGCTACGCTGGATACTCTGGGGGGAGGGGGAGGATTATGTTCGCTGAATGACATAATTTTCGGAGCGGCAGCGACAAGTAGCGAAATGTTAATTTTCGCTGTATGCAAACGAACCAGTGGAAGAACTAGCAGGTCTAACTGAATTCCAGGTTAACATTGAACGAAACACAACCAATTGCATTTCGGTCCAGAGAATTTCAATAACCTGGATGACTCAAAGATAAACGATAAACATCACGAACCGTGTTCAATCTGGTGGCAACTAGGATCCAACGTACACTGATGGTGCAATGATCGACGGAAACAATCAATCCGGACAAACGTAAATATAAGAAGGATCGATGGTGTAAACTGGACCGGGCGTAGTCACAATGCAAACTAACCCACAAAACGGCAGCCGAGTGATAAGCACGTATACATCACCCAGTTGCGCCGATCATGTCAACCACTTGATACGATACGGTCAGTCCACGAACTAACAAAACGATGCGAGATATCGTTAACCGGTCTAGGGACGCTTAGAAGGCCGGTTCCAAAGTAACCGTCAAATGATAACGGAATAATCACGTTTAAGAAATCCATAAATGGCCGGTTTCTGACAAGACAATAACCCCCAGTCACTGGAAAAGCGTCCACATCAAAATAAACGATCAGCAGAGGCTGTATAATAACCACTCAACCTGAGCATCGTAGACTGAAAAACGCATTGTCCAACAGCCGAACGATGGTGAGAAACGGCTCTTAGTTAAATGAGTGGTGTTTCGCTGTCGATCATGCCAAGTGCAAGTCGTTAAATGCAGGGGCGTTGGTCTGATGCTGATGATTTCGATCGTAACTACGGACACGAACCTGGGGAGCTTAGAGCGTTCGAAGAGCCGCAAGATGGCTTTAATGGGCTGGCTGACTTGCGGAGGTTCAGCAGCGTCAAATCGCACAGCTGTCCATCCGCTCAACTTTGATTTTAAATTGCTCAGCTGATACCGTTCTGGACCGTTTAATGAAGAGCATCTCACTATTCGCTTCGTAGGAATACATGTGAATTTTTAGACAAGCCTCTTGTGTTGACTAACAACTATGGTTTCATGAGGCATGAGAACGTGATTAAGAAAGGCGCGTCTCTTGTGGCAGGTGAGCGAGAAACCAAACTTGATAACAAAACAACGCAGGTGGAAAGGGAATGGAACCCTCTCGGGCGCTTGTGCCCCCTTCCACAAACGAGTTGATCCTACCACTTGTAATGAGGTAAGGAGCTAGTTGAAACGTAGGTGTCAACTTCCATAAAGATGATTGGTTGTTGATCGAAATATCAAAAATATCGAATATTAAGGAAGCTGACAAACAAAAGGCGGTACCAAACAACTCACTCCAGGGTAGAATTGGAATCGTTTGTCACCGAAGTTGAACTCCACAGTGGAGTTCAACAGAGACACCGTGGGGAAGAATGCCGCGGCGGTGGTGGATTGGAATAATTCCGGTGGTATGTGGTACGCATCGCCAAAATCGATGCCATTTTTAGACCATTTGACCGTATGTTCAATCGTGTCCAGAAAGCACCCGATTACATCGTCCTTGGTAAATGCCTATGGAAACACCATGCGTGGACACAGGAAAAAGGGTGATGAAATGGACATAAAAAACATACAGCATCAATCGTTTCCCAGGCAACGACGACACCCAAATCGATAGTAGCTGGGCAAAAATTAGTTGTTGTCTGGCTACCACATCCCTCCTTTGTTGTTCGATCTCCATTCGTCAGGATCATACACCTCCCCCAGCGTCATCAAAGTATGCATTCACCCGTACGAACACCAGCGACACACGGAATACAGGCGCGAACAAATGATGATGATGATGACTACGATGGGGCCACGGGTAAAATCATGGGGAACTGGACAGAAATGTATACCGTTGACAATAGATTAGTTGGTTAATATGATGAGATGAAAGCACGCCTGTCGACAGAAGCCATCAGTAGAGAGTTTCAGGTAAGCCAGACATAGTAAGAACACAACCACGAAACGTAGTTGGTAGTAAGTTGTTTGTTTGCTTGTGTGTGTATGTGTGTGCGCGCGCCTCGACGAATGTTCCAGAGTGTGCCAGGGTTGTTTACCCCAGCTGGAGTAAACGAAATCTAAACGATCAAACGGGGGACTGCAACTGCAAGCCAGACTATCGTATTAAAAACCATTTCACGTAACAGCATGCTTGATACAAGCACTCTGTTTGCGTAAAACTGGAGTACATGTCCATCTTAGAAGCAACTGTATGTGTGATTACCAGAGATGTGTTTGTTCGATCTGGCTAGACCACCACATGTCAATCGGATATATACCAAGGTGATGATATGTATTGCATGCCTGCCACAATTCTCATTGTCAAAAGATCTCACTGATCAAATATTGTTTCGATCCAATTGTGTGCAGCCACATGCCAGAAAGAGACCAGTGCAGTAAGTCGCATCGGCGTCATCAATTTTGCTCTCGTTCCTATTGATGATAATAGTGACGACAGTGTGGCCCAGTCTGAAGATGATGCATGGCGACGGCTAGCAGAAACTCGTACCAATTCCCTAGGCGATTAGTAAAAAGTGATAAATAGACAGTCCTGATGCACAGCTATCTGCAGTGGAAGTTCATCAACCAACAAACTGGTTAACTGCTTTCATCGACGTGTGTGATCCGAACAATTTGGCAAGAATCACCGAGCGTGTGGGAGATTCCAACAAGTGAAGTTGAAAAGTCGAACTGAAATAAACCATACATCAGGTGGTGAAAACAATCGACAAGGGTGGAAAGACTTAGTGTTGCTTCACACACTGAGGAAGGATCTAAGCTGACAGACCACATTTCAATTTGAGCGGAAATACTGAAAGACAAAGGTGCAGTGGCAAAGAGCTAAACAGACTGTTGTTGACGAAATAATTCGTCCAGCGATGAAAAACACGCAGAATTTCAGGCGTCGTGCGTAGCTGCATCTGTCCCGTCATAATAACGATAACTCTTCTGAAAAGTTCACCCACAGAGCATGCCACAGTGAGCCTTCGTAGGTTTCATTACCTTGTGGAACACAAAGCCTTCCTACTGCCAGGAAGTGAGCTCATTTCGTTGGTTTACGGGTAAGACTTTTGAGCGTTTGGCTCAAAAACCTCCCAGCAAGGCAGCGGTGGTTGGTGTAAAAACACCAAAGTAGTCTGAGTTATGACGCACAATGTGTTGTATATGTTCCGACACTTAAGTTACAGAGCCAGAATACGGTTTATGAAGCCTCTATCGACTGACAAACCTGGTATGAAAGACTCCGTGGACGCTGCATCGGTATCCTTCAGTAGAGCTATTGGGGTGCACCAACCATCATACCACGATAGTCTGTTCGTGACGGAAAACGTTGATGACTTATTCAATCGTAGGCAGGAATGTTGCTACGCAGACGCTAACGCTAGCGGTTCGCAGTCTTTCTCGTATCGCGATCCCTTTTCCTGGCTGTTGATCACCTGACAAACAGGTAACTAGCGTATCCGAGCTACCAGTCCTTGGGTACACTGTCCTAATACAACAGCTGGCACTGCTCACGATGTCTACTATGGTCTAAGCTCAAGAGAGCTCAGTGGTTAAGGCGCGAACTTACTGACCAAAAGGTCCGCGGTTTGAACCCAACCTCGGCATCTCCATTGCTCCTGTCTAGGCGTGGGAAACCTGGCAGTATCTTAGCCCTGAGGCTTACCTCGGGTAGCGTGGCGGATAGGCGATTCAACACAACCAAAACGACCAGCGCTGAAGCCAGTGAACCGTCAGAGAAGAGTTCCACGAGTGTTATTTTCCAGACATCGAATGGCTGGATAGACAAGAAAATGTACTAATTTTCCCACTTCAAAACGTTCAGTTCTTAAACACGAAAGGAGGACCAGTGAACCAGATCGGTATCTTAATTTCGGGTTATCATTTGAGCAAACTGACGATCAGTGATATACTCTAACATGAAAACTGGTTTTGGTGTGATCCGAGTCGGAGACGTTCGGATCGATAATCCCTTCTAATTGAAGCCGGGAAGCGACTTGGGTAAATCCTAAAAAAACCGTCAATTCCCTATCTTCCGAAATTCAAGGTACATTCAGATCAAACTGAACTAATTCAGATGTGCTATTCGTTATTGTGCCCGAGAAATCAGCGTTGAATGTCTTGGTTTGGCAGTTGCCGACGTGCAAAGTCCAGACTCAGGAAGAGAAACTCGTTGAATAGCTGCGGAATTGGCCACATCTGAAAATTGGGACTGTGTTTCCATAAAGCAAATCACGTATCATCAAACGATTAGTCCGCTGGTTCACGCACTAATCATGCGCGGGACAAAGAGAATCAGAGATAGCTCAGGTGCCGCTATCTCAGGTTGGTAAACATCGGGTTAGATAAGCAGGCAATCCTAGCCTTTCGGGTTGATGGCGATTACTCATCCCACAAAATTCAGACTAACCCAACACCCTAACGCTCAGCATTGTTGTCTTTCGAATAGAAATTTTATCCTAGTAAAACGCCGAGAAGCACCGTACATCTGATTTATCCTTGTTGGGAATCATCTATTGTGCGCATCTCACGAAACTCAGACGCGAACGGGCGAAGTTCCGCCCAGTGGGTGAACACTTAACCGTTTTGCCACGACGGGATGACCAGCGGTAATCTTAGCTCTCATCTAGACAGGACATAGTGCGACTCATCCTTCAAGCACAAAAGCCACACCCCGTACTCACCTATTGACTGGTTGTTTTTCGTTGGCAAATTGAACCGAACCCTTCGATGCAGAATCCTTCTTAACCTCTTATCCAAGCCTGAACATCTTGGCAGTGCGCTTCTTGCCGCATAACATGCACTCATGACCCCCCCCCC
>SJOL01006392.1:492901-506626 GCA_004794785.1 Opisthorchis felineus | reverse complement strand
GTGAAATAACACCCAAACAGGTAGGGGAAACAGAAAGAATCCAAGTGCAATCGCACAGATGGACAGTTCTGATATCCCAGGCAGCTGGCAAACGGTTTTAGGAAGGCACACAACAATGACTTCCACCCCGGGAGGGCGGCGGACAACATAAAGACGTTTTTGTTCTTGTTGTTGTTCTTCTTCTACCGCATCACAGCTGAACCGAGAATGCCAGTTTACCTTGACCATTTTATCGGACAGGGACTCAGTAAAACAACCAGCGAAGCAGCAAAGTGATGCACGCATTATCTCCAGCCCAGCCGAAGCTCTTTGAAAACGAACGATAGGTCATAAATATTCGGAGCTCGGTTGATGAAACGACCGGGGCAAGTGGCTAGTTAGACCACAACCGAAAAAAGGCTACACATACATCGCTCACTAATGCACTGTGACGCGTAGCGCGCCGCGTGGGGGAAATACAGTCATGCTTGGTCCGGAAGACCACCCAGCTCGCCACCTGACAACCAAAAGAATAGCTACCGGATGGGGAATTGGAAGGAGCCGAAAGGGTAACAATTGTCGTGGGAAAGGAAGGCGGTGTGTAGGATACACAGCCTGATCGATCGGGTTTACCAAAGTGACAACAGTCACTTGCTCAGGTGAGACAGAACGCGTTCACACGGCTCTACTATAGTACGCAACAGCGATGAAGCGGTCCTGAAGGCCGGAAAAAACCGTTTGTCGAAGATGAGGAAAAGAATGGGCTGCCGTGCTGGCTTACAAGTTGGCAGATAGTCGTAAGGTCACGTGATTTCAGGTGATGGCGCCAAACGGAATTTGACGTGTATGAGATGGAAATACGAGGAATACACTGAGTTTAACAAAACAATAAGTGGAATGTCAGCGGTGGGCCTTCAATTGGTGAAAGAACAATATTACTTAGCCTTTCAAAAGACTGCTACCTACCTAGGCAGAGCGCATTAATATCAAGAGGGTTCCTAAAATTAGATGGAGGTGGGTTCCATGATGTGAACCTAAACGATGAAAATCAAAATCGTTCAGCTGTAACACCCTTCCGGTGCCTAGCAGCCATGCCACCCGAAGGAAGCACGAGGGCTGGGATACTGCCAGGTTGCCCTAGACAGGGGAAGTCGAGAGGCAGAGGTCGGGTTTGAACGACGGATCTTAAGGTCAGTAAATTCGCGCTCTAACCACTTGAGCCATCTCTATGAGAACGGAAACAGGTTTTCCACTACAAGTAATATAGCTTGAATAGTCTTCATTCAGTTGGAAACATCGCCTTAATTATGCATGCGTTTGTCAAGAGGTATCCGTCGTACTCAGCAGAGTTCAAAATCCATGATTAGAAAAGTGAGGGTTCCAAAGACTGGTTTCAAGACCAGACACATCAAACCTATCATAGAACACAAGGTTGTCACTTAAAGGACAGAACCTACTATAGTGAGACGCCCTTAATCCTACCAGCAACAGAAGCACAGCGAGGAAATTCCACAGAAACTAATGACCTTGTTGGTAGGCTCACATGACGTAACTGGACGTGACAACAGTACAGATTTCACTGTAAAGCAGTTCTTTAGCGTGGATTTTATGCGTAAGATTTCTAAGTTGCGGTTGGTGGTCTGTCCGATCAGCCTCACACTTGGGTTCCAGACATTTTGTCTCTTCAAATGGTGATGAAATCCTTGCAGTTCGACTGCCAGCGTTGGTGAACAACCTCGCAATCAGGTAGCGCACGCGAGCTACCCATAACTTTGGTCTGTATGATTTTCCAAGCACGCGGACCGCTACGAAGAGACTGCACCTTACCACGGTGTGACAGTCTGTGTGCCTCCGCGACCCAATGAGATATATTGAGGGGTATCCGTGCGACACTAGCAGAGTCTACCATATCAGGTTGGTTAATGGTTAGAGGTCTGAACAACATAGTCTCCTGGCCCTCTAGGTTGGGGGTTGAAAATGTGTGGCGACCTGTAACGCAAACCTTGAAATGCACTTGCGATCCCCGCCAAACCTCGCTGCCTTGCAGTCAGGCTTTGGTTGAGGACCGTAATCGTCCTCCCGTCCACGTGTGGGTGCCCTGATAGTATCCCAGCCAATGTACATATAGGAATTTCACACACAAATAAACTCCTGCCACAACGGCCGTCGCGTGGTGCCATCAGCTGGGTCGCCTTACTTGCTTCATACAGCAGGATGGGTAAGCGAGAACATGCTACTGCTGACGCCTCCCTTCTTTCTCTTCCCCCTCTCCCCACCCCATTAATAACTCTCTCCTTGTAGGCCCAGTACTAAGGACTGATGACTCCGTCCGTCTTCCATCGGTTTTGCGTGCAGCATCTGCTCGTCACATGGCGCCGACATCCTCAGGTACCTCGAAGTCAATCTTCAAGCCTCGAAACCCAGTCTATCTGGCCGCCTTCAATGTCCGCACTCTGAAGCAAGCAGGACAACAAGCTGCTCATGCTCTCACACTGGACTCGCTTGGCATTGATGTGTGCTGTGTCTCAGAAACAAGAATTCAAGATGCAAGTACAGTGGTTGAGATAACCGCCCCATCACTCTCCACTCGCTTTCGGCTGCACACCTCAGGAGATCCAGAGATCGCTGCAGCAGGATGTGCTAGGGTTGGTATCATTTTAAGTCACCGGGCGGAAGGATCCATGCTCGACTGGATACCCGATGCTAGTCGCCTCCGTGCAGTTCGTCTGGCAACTTCTGTTGAGGAGTCTCACAAGCGGGAAGTTCATCATCATCATCATCGACAGCATGACATCAGTGTCCAACACTGACGCTTCTCTGCCGTACGGTAATCAATTATTTGAAGCCCTTACTGCGAAGAAAAGAACAGAAGCGCAGGGGGGAAGGACCTAGTGCAAGCTTACTGCAATCATCCTGAGATACCTACACCTCCAAGCACTCATTCAGGCAATCTGAATAGAAACTGACAACAAGAACGCCACTGACATCGACTAGCAGCTCGTAGTGAGTGCGGTAACCACTGGAGGATCAGCTTGACGCCGGTCCCAACGAGACTGCTGACGTCACTTGTGTTTTGTTGTCTTATGGTGGCCCGTGAAACACTGATTAGATAGCAGCAAGCAGGTTTCGGCCTGGTAGGGGTTACGCTGGCCAAATCTTCACATTCCGTCAGGTGCTGGAACAAGGCCATACGCACAAATGACACAGAGGTTTAGTATTCCTGGATTTCCAGGGCGCATTCGACTCAGTTAACTGGTCTCTTCTCAATGATACGCTTGCGCATCAAGGAAGGCCCCGGAAGTTTGTGGACATAATAAGCTGAGGTTGCATGGGTCGGCTTACGCATGCCGAGACGAGAGCTATTCTGCATACCTAATTTGGATTAGCGGAAATCTAGAGGTGGACAGACTTTGACACAGTAGAAGGGAGTGGACGTTGTCACGAAAGGTTTGCGTGCCGTTGGTGCTGTTCACCTTCCAGCATGTAGTTCATGTGCCCTCACCCCCATTCTTAGCTGGAGACACTGAACGATATGGTGTTCATGATATCAGTTCTAGCCAGACTGAGTCTGACTGAGTTTTGAAGGCGTAGACACCTCGGATGTTTGTCGTACACTAAGCTCTAGGTATTCTACCCACCCTATTTCCTTCTTCTTTCCATTGTAAAAATCTTTTAGCTGTAGCAATCTTTCGGTGCCTAGCTGCCATGCCACCCAAAGAAAGCGATAGGGCTGGGATACTGCTAGGTTGCTCAAGCCTAGACATGCGAAGTCGAGATGCAGAGGTCGAGTTCGAACCACGGACCTTCCGGTCAGTAAATTTGCGCTCTAACCATTGAGCCATCTCGCCCCCTCCACTTTCCATTGTAAGGTTTTATTCAAACAAATTGATCGGCTTGTGAGGCAGGAAAGCACCAGTGTTGGTGTTGCTCTAAATGATGAAGACGATGACGGTCAGACTGCACTGCCAAAATAAAAACTTTTATAAACAGTCAACGGTCTTCATGCATGGACTTCCGAAACAGTCACACGACCCAATGCGGGCCAAGATTGCAAAAACAACCCCCAGTTCTCGACTACGAGGTTAGAGAATCAGTTCATCCACCGAGATGGTGGCAACATGTCTCGCACATCTGGGTAAGAATGGCGTCGACAAACAGGCGTAAGGTCACGCACGGATTGGAGTGAAGTCAAATCAGGTCACAAGTTATGCACCACCTGGTGAATTTTCAGCATTCACAGAGGAAGGGAGCTAACGAAAAAAAGAATGTACCGGAAAGTTGGAAAAATGCTGATTTACCACAGAACACGATTCCTGACGAACAGATTAGTATGCTCGCGAGAAAACTGACCCAAAGACAGCAACATCAGTGTTGACACTGCTGCTTCACTGCCGTACAACCAGAAGGTTCGTCTAATTATATTTAAAGCCCTAGAGTGAAAAGAAGAGAAAAAGAGTGGTTGAGGGAGGGGACCTAGTGCTGGCCTATGTCAAGCATTCTGAGGTGCCTACACCTCCAAGCGATAAATCAGACAATCTGGAAAGAAACTGACAGCGCGATCGCCACTGACATCGATTAGCCCCCATTCCCTGCAACGCCTCCAGCCAAGCACAGGCGGGGTCACGGGGGCCCCATTCTGGAAGGCGTACAACACCAACAACACCCAAACTCTTCTTTCACACCCTTCTGCCAAGTTATCAACTGTCCACCTCGCGGTTTGCGCCTTTCTGAAGGAGGCACGGAGAACACTCGTCTCGGTAGACGGTGTTTCGACATGCGCAGCACATGGCCTGACCACCGCAGTTGATGGTGCTGGAAGTTTTCCGCGATTGAAGTACCTGCTGCATAAACAAATACCCGTTTTCTAATAACCTTACTATGAATTCCATGCGTCATCCGACACCAGAAACGCTTGAGTCATTAGTGGTCAAAATCCTCACTTCATCTGCCCTCAGAAACCATGTTTTGCAAACATACAATAATACAGCCCTTAATGTAGCCTGCTACAAGCGACCCTTGAGACCCGGTGATATGTCATTTTAGCGCCACAAGTGACGCGAATTGGCAAACGTGTTCGGGGTTTCGAAGTTCGTGCACAGACCTCATCAGGCACTTTCGTAAGGACTGATATAAAGACTGGTATGAAGACTTCTCCACAACTCCAAAGATTCTCCTTGAATTGTAGGGCGTACGTTCAGGAACTGCGCGTTCTGAAGCATGAATTTGCGCTTTGAAGATGCAGGACGAATGCTGAAAGATGGTACACCGGTGGTTAGTTTGTTCAACAGGGCATCTGCTTCATTTTCAAAGATGAGAACGATGTCGTCTGCGTACTCCAGATGTGGCATGAGATTATTATTAGTTGTAAGTATCATGGTTGTACGTGGGCTGGGATATTGCCAGGGAACCCAGACATAGACAGGGAACATCAAAAGATGGTCCAGCTCCGAAGGAAGCACGAGGACTGAGCTACCGCCACGTTACCCGAGCCTAGACAGGAGCAGTCGAAATGCAGAAGTCGGACAGTATCTCAATCCCCGTGCTTCCTTTGTGTGGCAGGGCAGCTAGGCACCGAAAGGGTGTTACAGCGAAACGATTTGATTCTGATTTTTTCAAAACTCCGGGATTACGCAGTCTGAGAGTCCGTGTCCCACAAAATAAATACACTGTTTGTTCGACGAGGAGGGTGGTTCACAGTAAACAATCTTTCGTCTGGTTCATGTTATTGTGAGCCAATTGATGACAATGGTTTCCCAATAACTTGTTTAGACAGCAATGGAGCTAATGTAAACAGACCGTGTAACACTTAGCGTGTCAAGAGTTTGTTATCATTAGTTACAGGACTAATAAAACCGATACAATCAAAATCAACATCTGGTTTTGTTTTGATAGATTTTTGTGGGGACTGGAATGACAAAAAAACGATTTCCCGTTTGCCCTTTTCGACTCATGTCCCCAATTTCCTAACTGACCGAAAATGGTGACTGTGCTTCACCACTTGGTCGTGCATGGACCAGATTGACAGAAGAACCAGACCTGATTTTTGATGTGTACCATCATCGCAACTTTCACAGAGTTTTTGACACGAGCACTGGACGTCAATCCCCCTAGCCATGCAGGCATCAGCTCCAGCTAACCAGGCACTACGTTGGTTTGCTTAAAATCGGACGTTTTCATAAAAATTGCGAAAACCTCGGTTCACCCATACCTTGGGGAACCAAGAACAACGTTTGTTTCTACGGTACACGTAAACTAATCCTTGCTGTGATCAGAACCACGTCTGGATTTATTGATGGAACATACCATTCATAAGGTTACTGAAAGCTCTTCGACGGCCCACGACCGGCGGTGCCATTTTTGCGGCTCATCAGGCAGTTTCCATCAATCTTACGTTCTGCCTCAACATCAAACGGTATGCAGTTGGTGAAACACACTCACTGGTGTCACAACGTCTTGATTTTATTCTAATCATATCAAAGATATCAAGATCGATAGACAGGTTGTGTGACAGAGTGGATTCGTTCTGACTTTTTGATAGCTCGTGAATAATGAATTTATGAAAGTTCGGAACATCAGTGGGACGGGAATCCCGCTGGTAGAAATTCCTAGGACCCGGAATGTTCGTATACCAATGCATTATGCATGCGTCGGACCAAAGGTTTACCGGAAGTCTCCAGTGTAATGTGGTGCTTTAATAATTCTGCTCTCCATGCGTGAGCAGAAAAATTGGAGTGAAGTCATCACCAACACTGTTTTGTTCTATTGTTTTACCAAGACGATTCAAACACAGCTGCTTCGCGACGACCCCCTTACCCTGCACTTTATTCCACTGAATGGTATGCAAGTCGGTGTGAGGGGGTACGGCGTCCTGAGGATGGAACAAGAAGGATGGGAAATGAATACAAACCGTGTTTTATCAGCCAAGGCAACCGAAAACGGTTAAGTATCGCTTACAACAGGACTATTTTAATCCACGGTAGCCGACATTTTTTGTTTATTGCAAAGTATCACGAAGAAGCGTGGGACTTTTTTTTTGGTTAGAATGGGCTATAAAGAATGGAATTAAAGTTGTTAGATAGCTTTCGTTCAACTGTAACACCCTTTCGGTGCCTAGCTGCCATGTCACCCGAAGGAAGCACGAAGGCTGGGATACTGCCAGGTTGCCCAAGCCTAGATAGGGGAAGTCGAGAGGCACAGGTCGGGTTCGAACCACAGACCTTCCGGTTAGCAAATTCGCTCTCTAACCACTGAGCCATCTCGCCCCCGTTGGATAGCTTTAGCGGGGATGAATACGAGAACCCAGAAGCCACGAGACCTTGGGTAATTTGTTATAAGACGAGGGTCGCTTAGCTGCTCACGTAGATGTGCAGGGGTGCTGGCTGACCACATCGCCAAGTTCAGGAACCTTCGTCGGTCCTCCTACTACCTATGGTTTTAATGGGACCACAGCCGGAAATTCGGCTCGTGAATGAGCGAGAATATAGGACAGATTACGAGCCATCAACTCTACCTGGTGAATGCAGTCAAATCAGCTGTAACGGGAACAGAATAAAACCCTATTGGCGACGGATAACAAGACAAACATAGAGCCCGTAAGAGAGTCTTTCCAGTTGCCACCGGAGAGAAGATTCAGATCGGCAAATCAGCAAGGCACTCACCCGGAAGAAAGGCTTCTCCTCTCAACTGGTCTGGAATGGTAAAACCACGCTGGAACACCTCTCCGTTGCAGGACCAAGCGACAGATCCCTTGTTCAAATCCAACCAACAGCCGATCACATCTCCTTGCTTCACTGAGACCCCGTAGTCGTGGCCAGTATTCCGGTGCATTGCTCGTCCGGTGCCATTCGCACCTGATGCACCCACTGCGTCCGCACCGAATCCGAAGCCACAATTGTCCGTCCCCAACTCCAAACTGGCCTCGTTCGTAGACCAACCAACTCGTACAAGGCCATCCTCCAAGCAGACCGCCTCGAAATAGTACGCACCAGGGGCTTTCACGCCCTTGTTAGCACGACAGCCCTATAATGAAAGAAAAAAACTGTTTTGCAGACTCTTCTTGGAACGAGTATGAAGTTCTCCAAGAAAGTTTTTATAGAAAACAAAAGACTTCCGCAAGGTCAAATATCCCCTTACAATGCAACCGTTTCGTTTGGCTTCGAACTCATCCAGTGGAGGTAATCGAATGGATCAGCTAACAGTTCCCGGATCTGATCACAGCATTTCTACCCAGTAATTATCTGTAATAGTGAATCGTTTTGAGATTGCGTGGGAGCAAGAGACAACAAGGTAACCGCAGTTCTTTCTTCCACGCAACCAATAACAAAAAACGAACCTGCCACCCAGCTCCCCGTTGAGCCGCGACATCCAGTCCATGCGGATCAATCCCCAAACCAGGGGTCCGATCAGCTGGAGAAATGCGCCAGTGCTCTGCCACAAATACAGGCCGGGAAATCACTACCGCAGTTCCCGGATGATGATGCTCCCCGGCACCGACACCTGGAGTAGCTGCCCCGTGAGGTAGGTGCCTCTGTACGCCTTGTTGTCCGGTATGCCCATTTGTCACGTACTGACCGTCCAAATAGACTGGATTCATCGTGCCCACATCGCCATCGAACATAGCCGGTTGATATTGATACTGACTGGCTACTACGCCATTTGGATGGCCCGCTGGGCAAAAGCAGATAGGTAGGGGCTAAGTACATTCAAGTCAAGAATCGATTTTCAGTAACTTTGTGAAAATATGAAAATATATATGGAAATATACTGCGATTTCAACATGCATCGACCAAGACAGGTTGTATCTAAGCATGATACCCAGGTGTTTAAAGGTAAAAGACCCCGATTATTTGCCTGTTAGTAGAAAAGCTCCGGAGAGCACCAGCGAGCAGATTTGTAGGCCAACTGGGAGCACAACAGGCCCGGAGACAGCCAAGTAAAGGGAACGGGAGCTCGACCAGCTTAGTAGTTCAGCGAGGCTCTATGGCGCAGCAACAATGTGGTTGAATGAAGACGTTTAAAATAGTCACAGTTTGATGGAGACAAACTACTCTGGTATGACCGATGTCTATTTCGAAGCATCCATGCAAATGAGCAACCCACTGGATACAGGCCTTTTGAATGTGACCTAGTGTTTAGCCTTAGGGAGGTGTGTGACGTACGTCAGCTGAGGCCGATCAAATGGATGAGCATTGGAGTGGAGCGACAAGGACAGTGAAGAGGATGTCGATCGGGTAGCTTATACGGGTAACCGTTATGCAGAGGTCACTCACACAAATGCCATGTCACGAACGCAACAAGTTACGTAACCTGCCTACTGTTCTACCCAGACGGCATGTGACACAGTGAGATGCTGACTGTGTACTTTTCATTGACCTTTTGTGTCGGAAGAACAGTCGAACAAAGGGGTAAGGTAAGTGAACCAACATGTGCGTGAAACTTGAACGTTCGAATGCCGATTATTTCAGGCATGCTGAGACGATTCGAGTTGACCAGGGACACATTTTACGGGGTTTTCAACACTCTATCCAAAGGGACTAAACACTGCCATGTTATGAACACGGATAACTGTGTTTTCTAGTCCCACAGAGATAAATTGCTCCGGTAGTATGATAATTATTAGGTTGTTAAAACTGAGACCGAGACTTACGTTCTCCCGGACGGGCCAGAGTAAACCAATCTGAAAGAAAAGTTTAAAAAAGAATTGGCAAGGAGAACAGAAAAGCCGGTACACAAAACTTTGCCAGGTGAGTTGAAGGATTGCATCCCCTACGCGTGAATGAATATCCACACTGTAGGCTGAGTGGATGACTCTCCCAATTTTGCATTATGAGCGGCACTCACGAGTTGTTCAATAACCATGGTCATAGCATTCCAATCTACGAGACTATTGGAGATGCTAACAAGGTTACTTGGGTCGTAGGCAAGTCGAAACAAAAGCGACTGTTTTTACCAGTACCCTACGGGTTGCTAAACTGTAAAAGGACGTCAAGGTCAGCGGGCTGCTGTCCTTATCCCATATCAATCCATTTTGTCAACTCGCTTCGCTCAGTGTCTACCACCGTCAAGCAAGGAGTGGTATGCAGCTGACCAGTCAATGATGTGCTCGTGAGGTAGCGTTGGTGATAATGTAGATGGGATACGATGTGGAGGCCATGATGATGAGACGTCACAGTTGAGTTAGATTGATATGACAAGAGGACCACCAGTTGTCAGTGCGATGCCCAAGAAACTACCTCCCCTCCTAACAAAAACAACAATAGCACTAATAATAATAATAATAATAGTTCACCTTTTCGCTCCTCCACCATTGTAAGCGGAGGAGATCCTTACACAGAGGGATCGGTTTAACCACTAATAATAATCAATAATCGTCCAGCCGCAACGCCCTTTCAGTGTATAGCTATCATGCCACCCAAAGGAAGCACGAGGGTTGAGATATTGCCTGGATGCCCAAGCCCAGACAGGAGCAGTCGAGATGCCGGGTTTAAGTTCGAACCACAGACTTTCCACTCATTCAGTTTGCGCCTTGACAACTGAACTATCTCGAACTCAGTTTGAAAAGCCCCCAAAGGGGACGTCGATTTCACCTCACAAACACCGCAAGAGAGGAACGATCGGTTGCAGCGACAGGCGGAGAAGCTCAACAGGATACGATGGCACGAACTCGCAACCGAATAGCTCGGTTGCCTAAGTCCATCACGAAATTCATAAATGCTTCCACACGGCACTGCCGTTTCACAGATTAAAAGTGCCACAAGACCGGGATATCCAAGGCGCGGAATGCATGTTACGAAAACTGGCAGAACTTTTAATAGCAGTTAGGAATTTTTAACAGGATAATGCAGAAAAATAGCAGACGATGGTGCCCATCATTGCGTTATTAGTGGTTACAGCAATGAAGTAGTCCTCTAACAATTAGTTCTTATAGCCAGATAAGTGTTGGGCGAAATCCTAAACCATAGCCACTTTACCGCTCGTGGTTAGGCGCTGCCATGGCCAAAAAGCCTTACCCGCATGCGAGTAATCAGAGGATCGGGCCATTTGCCGGTCCAGCACCAAGGCGAGCGCTGATTGGCCGGAAGTGTGGACCCAACAGCCAGTCGTTTCAATATCTGCGAATGTCGGTTGTCAATGGCCCGTCTACAAGGCGTCGGAAGTTCCAGACACTTTAAATACGATGCGCTGCACATGTCATTGATCCGGTTTCGAGCGTTTAATACACTTTGTGCACCTTTGGTGGTTATTTTGCCGAAAACGCTAGCTTGGGATGTCCAGACCGAGAACTGAGCTGAGGCATTACCGTCATTGCAAAAGATTAGATGAAACACGATTCAAGTCATACACGGGTTCCTATACGATTCACACCAAATAAACCATCATTTACAAAGGTGGCATATCGTAAGGTGTCCCTATTTCCGCACGACGGACATTGTCCTCAACCTGACCCCAAAACAAACATTTAGCTGCGCTGCCTCTGAGTCCCGTCTACGAAGCAAGATGTCTCTGACAGGAACGCACATCAGTCCGGTGTAGGAGGCTGACAAATTCATCAGCCTCCAAATCCCATACCTAGTTGTGCGCTGCAATTGGAAACGCTACAAACTGAAGACAATAGCATTACTGAATGGGCTCTACTGTGTCAGACTGTGGGAACTACGCTCGCCTGATGAGCCCCATGTCAGAACGGGTATTGAGTGGTCGAGCACACTAAGTATGGTGTTCTTCTCAG
This sequence comes from Opisthorchis felineus, assembly GCA_004794785.1. Lineage (NCBI taxonomy): Eukaryota > Metazoa > Platyhelminthes > Trematoda > Opisthorchiida > Opisthorchiidae > Opisthorchis > Opisthorchis felineus. Next base: position 494,919 of record SJOL01006392.1, on the reverse strand, counting down.
AGTGGAATTTCTGAGGCAACTACAAATTCCACCGTTCACCAATCAGGATTTTCCAATCATTACTAATATCAAAATCGGTTGCCAACAATAGCCAAGGCGGATTTGATTTGGGTTGTCAATATCAATCATGTGCGGCCGGGAGTGAATCGAACGGAAAATCCCACAGTAATTGTGCTTAGGTCACGTGGCGTGAAGATAGTCGACTATCGCAAATGATAATCAGTTAATGGATTCCTGTCGGGAAAAACAACCGACCAGTTGGAGTCGGTTGTCATATCAGGTGGAGCAGAATAAAGGGGGAGAACAAGTCCCACCAGATCAAAAGTGACGAAGATCACCGATAAAACCTATCACCCAAATGTAGCCACACATTCACAATGAGTCCTGACCGCAAGAGGCAGATTCAGGTTTATGTTGGGTGATTCTAGTTGCGGTTACATGTTTGCGAAAAGTGCAGGACAACGACAAGGCTACTTCCGTAATAGGAAACGGGAGAGATGGAAACATATAGAAGCGGAGTCAATTAATCAATCGGAGCGACAGTCGACTAACAAATAAGAGAAGAGCATATTTGATTCGTAACACACCAGGCAACTGAGGTTTCGTCATCAACACCGCTTTTATTACGTAGATGGGCGTGGCGTATAAGCGAAATTTACACTACAGGACAATAAAAGTGGAATATGACATCCAAACAGTCAGCCCTAGGTAGTGTAGGCTGGGCTATCGATCCAATCTATTGACTGGCTGTCTGCTGACTGGAATTAAGACAATTTCCAATCGGTGGAAAACAAAAACAAACTCGGCATCATTAATTATCAGTGTTGGATTGAACTGGAGAGTTGAATCAGGTGGAATAGCCTCGTCAGATTGGGCTGGCTAAAACCAGTCGACAGACTGACCTAAAAATGGGCGAATACGACCTTGAATTCGTGCGCAATTATAATTAAGGGAAAGTGGTGTGGTAAATCAATAGCCGGGACGAATCACGAAGCACGGACGCGGACATCAAGTACCTTGGATCCAGATGGCCTGGGAGCGCCACAGACTCCAAGAAAAACGGAATATCACATATTAATCAGGGTCAAAACAGATGGACGTAACCCCGAGAGAAGGAACCAAGTTGTCAGTCAAAAGATGTTACTAACGCTGGAATTTCGGAGTCCAAAGATCACAATGGTGTACATACACTGACTGACCTCATCATCATCATCATTATCAGCTGTAAGAACCGCGTACTTGTCGTACAGTGGTTGTAGCTGCCACAGTTTCGTTCACCGATGATTTGGGGAGGTGGGATATGTAGCTGCGCATTGGAGGCGGGAGTTGATGAATTGGTGCGTAAACACAGCACTGTCAGTGAAGTGTCAAGTGGGGGGATTGGGAAGGGAGCTATGCACTGAAGGCAATAGCTTGCATGCACGAGCGCCATTGAGGGCGCGAATGGGCCATGTCTGACAATGACTCTAACCATTGATGTGGCCCGTCTCGGGGTCCCCATCCAGGAAGGCGGCAATGACCACACAGCTGAGTTTGCTGGTAATGGCTTTCACACTTCGCTGTCAAGTCATTGTTTGACCTCACCTGGCTCGTTTCCACCCTTCAAGTGGTTGTGCGAAAACAACCCTTCGAGGAAGTAGGTCGACTGGCATACGCAGCACGTGACCAAGCCAGCGCAACCTATGCAGTGTGATTAGTTCATCTATCGAGGGTGAGTTATTTCTTCCGAATACCATTCGACGTACTTCAGCATTACTGATCCCGTGTTCCCACCAGACTCGGGCAATGCTTTGAAGACATCGATGGTCAAACACTGAAAGTCTTTTGACGTCCTCGGCACGCAACGGCCAGGTTTCTGATCCCTATAGTAGTATGGAGCGCACCGCAGCATTGTAAACTCGACCCTTGACGGATAAGCTGATGTCACGCCAACGCCACAGGTGAAGCAGGTTCAAAAAAGCCACTCTGGCCTTTCCAATCCGGATGGAAATATCATCTTTCGCGAGACCACCAGGACT
>SJOL01006392.1:453199-492443 GCA_004794785.1 Opisthorchis felineus | reverse complement strand
CAGCTACCAGGCTGATGACACGATGGTTTTTACAAAGCGTTCGCGTACCCTTTTTGAAGATAGGGATAACTGTCGACATGCCCCATTCTGCAGGCACTTTCTCTTTGTTCCATATAGTACCAATAAGCTTTGTCAGATGGGTCACCATGGATTCTCCGCCTTCTTTGAAGAAAGCTGGAGAGAGACCGTCTGGTACTGGTGCCTTCTCACGTTTTAGCACGGATATTTCGTACTTTATTTCTTCTTCCGACGGGCGACCAAGGTTTACATTCCATTCGCCCGTAAGCACTATCTCCAGCGGCTGTGTTGCAGGAGGCTAGCTGAACTGTTCTTCGAAGTGTTCGGTCCATCTTTCCAGTCGTCTTTTTTGCGAGTGAATTAATGAGCCATCTTTTTCACTTATCGTTTCGCTGACCGTTGCTTTCCTAGGGCCAGTCGATCGTATCAGTTGATATAGGACACGGCTGTTTCCCGTAGCAAAAGCCTCCTCCATCTCCCGAGCTTTCGATGTCCACCAGAGCTCTCGGTCTTTCCTTATACTCTTCACTATTTGGCGTTTGAGGGATTTGTGTGCGCTGTCGTACTCGTTGCCTGCTGGTATCGATTTCCTGACATCAATCATAGATAGCGATCTCGCCGACATCCAGTGGTCTTTTGAACGAATCGGAGAGGTCGGGCAGACAGAACTAAACGCCGTAACATAGCTCCTTTCAAATTTTGCCACGCTTCATCCACATGCTCACTGCCACCACAGTATTGGTTTACTGTGGAGAGTTGTTGGGATAGCTCAGATCGGTACTGTTGAGCTACGGTCGTTCTTCGAAGACAGTGGATTGGTATGCTTCTTGCTAGTTTGCGAGGGCCTGAAGGGAAGTGAACTGTCAGGCGTGCACGCACCATGGCGTGACGGGAATCAAGTGGTGTGCCCCAGAAGGAACGGCAATCTTGAATTGTAGCTCTCCACCGGTGGCTGATGTTCCAACTTGGTTCACGGCTGATCTGCAGTTGGTAGCCGACAGGTTACGCGATGCGAACGTTTATGTTGAAAGTTCATACTTGCCAGAAACAGTTCATGGTCGGCACACAACTGAAGGAGTCGATCTCCGTTGTCTGTGCGGCTAGCATCGACTCCGAATCGACCGCCCAAATGTGACTCCAAGGAGCTAAGACGACCGACTTGAGCGTTCATATCGCCCGCAATTATCACAATGTCAATGCTTTTTGCTTGACGAATGAGCCCGGATAGCTCTCAATAGAAAGTATCCTTCTCAGCATCAGAACTGCAGTCTGTCGGGGCATAATCCGACACTAAAAACAGGCACCGCTTTTTATGCCGCGAGGCATTGAGCCTGATTGAGCTGGATAACCGGATGGCGCAAGGACGACTGTTCACTGGGATCCAATCCAGCAAAGCGCGTTCAGCTCCGGGGCTGGGCGCAACTCCCACGCCATATATTCCACGAGTCATCGCTTCTGGGTCACCGGACACACGAAAGGAGAAATGTGAAGGAGCTGAGTTTATCCTTGGCGTTCTGAGATGCATAACTACGCTTGGGTCTTGTATGCGCGTTTCGGAGACACAGTATATATCAATTTTCAGAGAGTATAAGGTTTCAGCAAGCATTGCCTGTTTGCCAATTTGACATAGAGTACGGACGTTAAAAGCTCCTATATAGAAAGGATCTCGTGGACTTAGAAGGGTGTTATTTTGTTTACTGTTGATAGGCAGCGAGGAGCATAAGGCCCTTCGGCCAGATAACTGACAGTCAAGTGACCCAGTGACGTTTGTTTGTGTGGTGGGAAGGGGTTGGGGAGGGACATCGCTGGACACCGAACTGCGAGGGGAAATGATACTTCCCGGTTGCTCAGGCCGAGGACTGACCTGATAGACTCAAATAGATCTTTGTTAAGTCCGAAAGTCACACAACACACGTCACCATCGCTCTCAGCTGTACCCATCCAGATGTGCCAATTTCCCGCTGTTCTTCCTAACAGTAGCAGATGGTTCACGGACAGCATCTATTTCGAAAGCATACAACATGAGACGATGAACACAAGACTAGTCGGTCCAGGCAACGCCACATCAAACCTGGTCTCTTCGCTATGAAATTGAGTTGAGAGCGATTCGTGTATCTGGTAAGCAACACCTAACAAATACGACAAAAGCACTTACTGGGATTCTGAGGATGCATATGGACGGGGCGGAACTGGGATTGTGGTCGCTGAGCCCCATTCATCGAAGGTTGTGAGGGTGGAGTGAATACTAAACTGCTGGGGAAGTGATATTTACGCGTAGCGAAGGTAGGAAGAAAGCTAGGTTTTTTCGGTCTGGCTGACCCACGTAACCTATGGAGATGAGGAGAAAACACAAGACCGGGAGGGAGAGGGGTTAGTTCGATTGGCTAGCTAGGGCATGGTGACTTATTACGGAAGAAATTTACTTTTAGTTACAATAGGAAGGCATGATCAACAAAAAATCCGATGAATCACATGGCCAAATGTCGACAGTCAGCAGTTATGTGGGACAGTCGACAGCCTCGACAATACAGTACACTCAAGAGATGAAGTCACAACGCAAAATTGGAGGAAACAAGTAGGAGCGCCTGAGGGTCTGGACGTACCGGAAGAAAGCGTGATGGTCGGCACACACATCGAACAATCGTTTGGCAAATGTCTCGCCTTGACATTTGAAGGAGAGGGTGGTATCGGAAGGGTCTGTGTCCGGTCGACGGAGGGTGATCATGAAGGTTCGGTCTCGATAGGAAAATTTGATAATGTGAGGCCAAGAAATGTGCATCAGCCGGATACGGTTGCGGTAGAGCAGGAATCCACCGTGGTACACACCCAAGTGGACATCTTTGCCCTGACTATTCTGGAAAGGCACAATGAGTACAGATGACAAACACTGCTCCTGCAGTGAACGGTCCTAAACATGGGTTATGGGAATAACGAAAAGTATAATCCATACTGCAGGAAGAACCTGAACAGAGACCAACACCCGGAAGAGAGTATAATAATAATAATCGTTCGGCTGTAACACCCTTTCAGTGAATGAGATAGTGCCAGGTTGCCCAGGCCTAGATAGCAGCAGCAGAAATGCCGGGGTTGGGTTCGGACCACGGACCTTCCGGTCACGCAGCTCAGATGAGACTCTCCTTAATGGAAAAATCTCACCCAAGAAATACCACTTGGCAATTTCATGGGTGGGGGGGGCAATTGCATCCACATATGAAGCAGCACCTAGCAACTGCAAGAGAAATATGCTTCCGTAGTAGACCCAATTGGAACTAAAATACTACTCTCATAAAACAAGGCATCATTTACAACTAGTCTTCAGAATAGCAAACAAACAGGTTCGACGCAAAAGAACTGTGGATGGTCAGGACGCCAATCACTTCAACATAAGGGCGATGTGGTACATTCGAATTGAGTTACGGCAAATCGTTGTCTGTATTCAGGTCCAGGTCCACTGGATTCACCATTGCTGGAGAATCCCCTTAACATATCTTAGCCCTTTGTCATCTAGGAGCCAGCCACAGAAAGACAGGAATCCGAATACGTCAAGTTGTTGCACACCACTGTCATTCGGTATGACACCGTCCATGTACGTAGAACTTCGACAAGAGTTAGCAAGGGTTGATTGACTAAGGTTGACCGGAAGACAAGGAGAATAGCGCCCGTTAATGTGTCCTTTTGATTGACAATGGGAGATTCAAATCAGAACGGGCCGATTATGCACTTTTAGTTTATCCAGTTGACTTTGGACCACCAGCTGCCGGCGATGCGGAAGACCGGCGGACCTGTTGCGTTGAATTTGGTGGTTCAGAAATTACAAAGCGACGTGCCGAAACTCCTGACAAAGTTACAGGTGTCACGTAAAAACCCGTGGCAATCTACTGAGCCGAGTGGTTGAGGTACTCGTGGAATCTGTGAGGACTATACCAGCGAGAAAGCAAAGTAACAAGCCGTTCTATCATGAAAACCTTGGAAGTTCGCGGATGATTAAGACTTCTAATTTGAAGTCACCATACGTACAAATGTGTTATGAAGCCTCATTCGAGTTCTTCGAGCTGCTTATCCATACTTCACAGCATTTCCGATTCTCTGGATTTCAGTTGATTCCACAAGATTGCACCGACGGAACAGTTCGCACCCCATCAAATGGCTTGTTCCGTAAAAAAAAACAGCCATTTGGATCGGATAACTCACGGAATGGTGCACTGTATGGATAAAGTGGATACTGCGTTCTATACCTTCCCCCAGGGGTCGTGCGCAGCTGAACCGTGTAGGCGCCTACAAGTATGTGCACACAGTTCGAATGACCAAGGTAAACAAACCTAAACAAACATTTCACGTACAAAGAACAACAACATCAAGGACGGTGACAAAGACACGGTTGTTTCTTTTTTCGGAACGCTGTCAACTGGGCAGATACTGTGAGTTGGACGGAGCGCGTGTACGAGCGCGCACAATCGGGTGGTCCTTTCGAACTGGTGCGAAATACTACAGACAAGGTCGATGTGACTCGTTCAACGAGCGTGTGTATGTATTTACGTTGGAAAACAAGTGGCCGAACACACCACGTAAACCCAACAGACAACAGTCGTCCACCGGTCTAAGTTAAACATAGATCGACGATCTGGACGCCGAGCGAAGACAGCCGAATGCGTACGAGAAAAGGTTGGATATGAACCCGCACCCATGTTCAGCTTTGATTGTTGATAAAAGTGATGTATGATTAGAATTGGCAATTTGTAGACGGTGAATTGGACTGGACTGTCTTGATTCGCAACTGCATGGTGTACAATGAAGAAGTGCAACGACAAAACCGTATGCGCATGGGATGATGCGATATAGCTACACGGGACATGAATTGAACAGACTCGGAGACGTTTGCATTTGGAACGCGCCATTAGGGATTATCTTTTCTAGTGGCTTCCAATCTTCATTTCATAAATCGTACGACAATGGAATGTGTCACCTGCTGGTAGCCTTGGTGTATGTGTGTGTGTAGCAAATGAACAACACCGCAGTTCCAGAAACACTATTCTCAGTGGTATTTTCCACACCCCATCGTCGGTGTGTTGATTACCCAACGATGCTTGTTTGGATGCGGAAAAATGCTATACTGGTTGTTGTTTTTTGTCCACCGGTTGTTGTGGTTAACAGTGTCTCTTGTAACGAACACGGAACAAGAGACACAATCATTCGGAGGGTGGATAACACCGTTGTCTTACTGGTTGCCATAAATTAGTCGGTTTGCTTCACAGATCGAACGAGGTAAGGGAGGTGTGGGAGAATAGGAGGAAAGGGAGAATCAACCAGGAAAGTGTCTTTGTTCACCAGTAGGAAATACGATCAGTTTCGTCGCACAAATGATCCATCTAGGCGCCTGTAGTAAACAGGCGCTGCTTGTCCCGCCACTCAAGGAGACAAAGGTTCGAACTGAGAAAACCTAGAGCCTGACGATGACAGGTGTGATGGTGAACTAAAAATACCTCGCTATCGGACGCCAAGGAATGTTCAAGTTTGATCGGCAAAGTGATAGTTAACAAACAGGATCTCACCAAATCTCCCTCTCGATACCTTCGAAACGACAAGCTGTCAGTGTCCGCAAAACTTTACACCCATATAGTCCCAAGAGTAGGTTGAACCTCACCAAAATCCCAAACCTAGGCAGTAACTAGGGTAGACTTGCTATTTGGTCAAGTTGCGCTGAATAATACATGACTTTCTTCCGATGGAAACGGCCACCCGACCCAGTAAACCAAAATAAACCGCCTGCCATACTTCGCAATATGCCCTGAAGCCCTACAAGGCTGTCAAGATTGAATTCGCCAACTCCGTGCAGTCGTCCTTACCATACTCGTGCGGACGCGAGTCGGGTAGATTAGCGAACTAAAGCAAACCAACTCGGCTTGTCAAGAAAGTCTATGCCCCCAAAGACTGGATTTTCAGTTGATCACATCGATTCAAAAGACTAGGACAGTAAAGACTAAAACTCATTCGAACACACATACCTTTTAAACAAGTCTAAGACTATCTAAATTTCACAAACTGAGGCAATTCAGGAATAGTACGAGTACTCAGGAGACAGTTGTAAGTGTTTTAGCAACTGGTATCTCAACAGCTGTGTTTATACGTTTTGTGGTCTTGGGGTTGCTCGGTTTGATACCCTATTAGGAGAAGAAAGATGCGCCATTACCAACAACGAGGAAGCAGTGCCAGTTTCTCACGGGAACTGGAGCCTAAATGAGCTACGGTAACAATCAATAGTACAACGGCCATACCGTTCAAAAAATTTCTGAGGTTACCCCTAAAGCCGGTAGTGGTTCTGAAGAGAGGGAAAGAAAATGATGACGACGATGGGGAGGATGAGAGCGCTGGATCAGAAGATGAGAAGATAACGTATGTCAGTCATGAGGAGGTACCGGTGGGAAAGCCGCGGGAATAAAGTTACCACTCAGTCCAAAAGAGGAGTTTGAAAGCCAGGACAGAAGGGATCGTGGCCCAAACTGGAAGGGTGGTCGGAATTATTATCCTCGAGGGGGAGCAGAATCACCAGTGACGAAGGTCGTCGTTGCTCCAATCATGGAGGTCACGATAGCGGTTTCAGACATCACAGTGGAGGCCAAGCTCGCAAGTGATGGGTGTAATCGGGAAGTGCTAGTATGGACTACATCTGGTAAGGTTAGGCGTCACATCTGCATGCTGGGAGTGGAAGATAGCTAGTTCCCCAAACATCCTTGATGCATGATCCGGATTGAGTGACGCGTTTGCAGCTAGAGCAGTTGTGTCATTTTCGTTTATTTCATTTCTTCAATGCGGGCCAAGAGGAGCGGTGTTGATTCTTTTCTTCTATTCACATTTTGTTGTTCCTTCCATGCTCCTATACCCCCTTTCTTGTGACCTGAAGGCAAGCCGCGCGTTGACAGTCATCGCGCGCCTAGTCCAGTACAACTACGTGGGCTTGGTCATCTTGTGGTCACTTATCTTGAGTAGGTATCAACTTTGGGTACTGTTTCCTACCTATTTATCTGTACGGGGTCGCATTTGGAATTAGCGGTTTCTCAACCAGTGTATAGAAGCCAGCGTAATCCCACGATTCGAGGTTTGTACAATTTTTTTAAAATTTCATTATTGTATTCATAATACCGCATTTGTGGATAAGCCTCCATTTGAACGATTTGACTTTCGGAGTTTTGCGCGCAACTCAACGTGGCCCACCTGAATGAGTAATGGAAACAATCAATGGTAACTTGACGACAAAATACCGACGACTTCAAGATAGACAGGCCCACTGAACGTACCCCTACTTTGTGAAGGTCAACCTTACAGCCTCACAGAGAAGCCTACTCGAGTTGCACTAACGTGATGACAAAACACACGAATTCCAGATAGACAGACCCACTGAACATACCTTTACTTTGTGAAGGTCAACCCCATACAGAGCGAGGCATCGTGCGTTCTGAAGGAACAACCGATCGGCTTCTTGTGGGGTTTTTCCGCTAAAATAGAACGCACAGACGGGATCGCTAGTAAGGCATATATAGATGGGGGGATGAATTGAAAAATGCACTACGCTGGAGTAGACTGAAGTCTGTTCAGCGGATCGCCTGAGCGTACTGACAATGACACCGGAGGGAAGAGGGCGAAAAAGTAGGAACAGGCTTCAGGCTGTTCAGATCGCTACGAACACTGAAACTTCTGCAACTCATAGACGTACCGATGAAGTTTGTGAAGCTGCACCATCCGCTCCAACATTTCCGGAGTTTGCAGGACATGGGGTGCAAAAGGATGGTCTTGTATATACTTAATACCCACATGTTGTGCAGGGTCATGATCACCGGCTTCTGACTGGATAATGTAAGCGCCCAGCAGACAGTAGACCATGAAGGAACAAGGTAACCTGTTTCGGGGAAACACAACAGACAATAACGATTGGATAAAACTCCCTGACAGATGAAAACAAACGAATAATAATCGTTCAGCTGTAACAACCTTTCGGTGCCTAGCTGCCATGCCACCTGAGTAAAGCCCGAGGGCTGAGGTACTGTCAGGTTGCTCAAGTCTACACAGGAGCAGCTGAGATATCCCGGTTGGGTTCGAAACACGAACCTCCCAGTCGGTAGGTTCGCGGCTTCACCACTGAGCTACTTCGAGACCACATAGCGGGCGCTCGGCAATCGGGGATGCGGACGAACCTGATATCAAAACGCAAATCTATGCTTGATACGTAAATACGTATTGAATACACAGTGTGTAGTGATGCATCGATTGACCATCGGCGTGTTCGCTACCGGAAAAAAGCGTGCGGAAAGCAAGTCACCTCCTTCATACCGAAGCAGAAGCAAGCGACCATAAAACGGAACAACGGGCAGCAACCGGATTTATCGTATTCTATACATCAATTCGTGTGATGGCCCCTTTCCCGGACAAGCAAATTTTGATGAATATTTATGGTTTGAGTTCAATTTGGATACCACGAATTGCGGAATGCTTCGCACAGTGCGTGCGTGCATACGCATTCCGAATTCCTGCCAATGGCTACCCCAAGGATTCACATAGCAAGTGAGAAGCAACCTGATCCGCGTCAACGTACACACAGGAGGAAGTATGGATGTCATGCAAACGTTTCACACGACTCAAGTGTGACAAACAGAGAAAATCATTTGACTGACGCTCATACATACCATTTAACAAGGACCCTGACACCAGTTGATTGCTGAGGTCACTGGCTAATTGTCCACCTTAGAGTACTTCGTTGCAAACATGTCCAGTAAGTGGGCACTCAGAGCAATTGAACAGTAGTTCAACAAATCACAGGTACGTTCTTCATCTACCTGATGCAGTCCATCAATTGTTTGAAATACTTTGAGATGAAGTGGCTTCATTTAGCGCACGACTTTATTACATGGAAAACTAGCTGCAGAAAGCATACACAGTCGATGAAATCAATTGCATGACTAGTCGAAGATTAAATGCGAAATGGGAAGAGTGACAAAGATGTTTAAAAGTAGAGAAACTATGGAAAAACGGGAAGTGTTCCGGTGGGGAATTCCGAGGCTCGGAAACACAAAAGTTCCAATGGTATCCTGGATACGGATTCCGTAAGGGAATGGGTTCGGAAACTGTTCAAATCTGTTCAGATAACACTATCCTGGAAGTCTAGGATGTGCCGCGCAATGGAAACTTCACACCCAGTCTGACACTTGTACTTTTCTGGTGCGACCATTTGAAAGACCTCTTCTGGGGAGGAATAAAAGCCATAATAAAGTACACGTATCTTAGAAGCTGTATTAGTTCTGATTGTAGTGTGACAGATGAAGTCAATGGATGAACCGCAAAGCTCGGGTCGCGTTTGTTAATTTGAGGCACCTATGGTGGCAAAGCGGAATAGCTCTGAATCTCAAGGGACGTGTGAACCAGGCTACAGTGCGCGTCGTTTTGTTGTACGGCTGGGAGACTTATCCTGTTCGGGTAGCGAAACTGAGACGTCTTCAGGTGTTCAACAATCGTTGTCTCAGAACCATAGCTCGTGGTGTCAGTGAGGCAATTAGAAAGCGAGTTTTTGGTTGTGCAACAGAGACTTCCATTGGAGAATGTGTCCAGCACCAGAAGCCGCGTTCGTTAGGCTATGTATTGCGCATGCCATATCATCGTTTGCCGAAGAGAGTGCTGTTTTCCATGCCCAACTCAGAGTGGCGGAAGCAGAGAGGTGGCCAACCTATGACCTGGCAGAGGGGTATGAAGGGGATTAAAAAATAGTTGGGTGCTATCGGTGCTACTCGCCTTCCAACGAAATCCCTACTGCGCCTGGTTGGAGACGTTGGAGATATGACTGCTGATCGATGTCAATGGTGTTCTTGCTGTCAGTTTCTATCCCGATTGCCTGAATGAGTGTCTGGAGGTGTAGGCAACTCGGAATGATTGTATCAAGCTAGAACTAAGCCCCTTCCCCATCCACCTTTATTCTTTTCTTCACAATAAGGCTTCCAAATAAATCATGGTTGTACGGCAGTGAAGCATCGGTGTTGAACCCTGATGTCAAGCTGTCGATGATGATGGTAACATGGAATCAAATAAGCATCCATCCTGAAGGGTGATTTCTACAGCAAGGCATCTGATAGATGAATGCAAGTCGAATATAAGGTTGACGGAAACTCGGGGACTGCGCCTACCTGATGAGCCCCAAGAAGGGCGAAACCGGTCGTGGGCTGTCGAAGAATTTTCGGTAACCTTATGACTAGTACATTACGAATATACATGTATCGTGATATCTCGAATATCGTAGCAACTGAAACATGAGGCGGCCTGGTGCAGCACATTCAGTTGCCTGGAAACATCACAAACGAGAGATTCAGCTGGGTTCCAGGTGAGTCTCTCGAAAAACCAAATTTGTTTGCAAATGAGTGTATTTCGCTAATTCCATGCAATTTGGTTTCAAGTAGAACATAACGTTGACGGAAACTCGGGGACTGCGCCTACCTGATGAGCCCCAAGAAGGGCGAAACCGGTCGTGGGCTGTCGAAGAATTTTCAGCAACCTTATGACTAGTGTATTACGTAAATACATAGACGGTTTTAGTCGGTGGGGTTCTGAATACCCCAGACTGCCTAGATCAGACTAGCGAGAGGCTATCCTGAACAAAAACTAAGTGGTAACCACCTGAGAAGCTTCATAACGCGGTTAACAAATGCTGAAATTGAGGCCTTCGTCCCAAAGAAATGCTAGAACAGCTCGAGATGGACCATGGGAACAAACACAACAAAGCTGTGGAACAAGACTTGGATTGTGTGTGTAAGGGTGGGGGGAGAGACGGGGAAGACTTACTGTCCGCTAACAAGGTCCTGTCTGACCTGAAGACACAGATAGTATCGCGTCAGGTCTTCTTTGATCCCATCGATATCGTAGGGATAGAACCGAACTTGAAACTCACAACGCCACTCATTCTCTGTAAGAGTGTGGGAGAGGTGGGACACAGTTATTGGTACAAAACGTACTCAAGATGAGAATCTACGAAGAAAGTAAGAACAATGTGAAAAACATTAACACTAATGCAAAACAAGGAACATACACGCTAGGTAGAGGGGCTGGTGCGGCTGTATCAAAAATAGATTAGGCAGCAATGGAAGTTGATTAGAAAGACGGGTGTACGGGTGGGGATATGGCAACATGTGTCAAAGTGAATGTTGCATGATATTCCTGGAACTCATGTGGTACGCTGCTGTAAACATTGTGGAATTGGCACTTCAAATGCTCTAGTGATGAGCAGACTGTTTCCTGTTCCTGTTTGCATCAGCTCAGCAATTTTTGCATGGTTGATAAGATCCTCAAGGGTGATGAACCGGTAAAATCAGCAACTACCCCAAGCAGCTACTGTGAAATAGGATGCTCAGTTACAGTTGTTTCAAAGGCCCTTAAAGGTGTAGGCTCCGGTCTTTTTCCCTAGGGCCTCGGGGTTTGCCTTACAGTAAATCCCACGATTTCATTTTCCCGTTTTCTTTAACAGGAGCATTCTACCACTGCCAAGCTCGTGTGATGGTTGATCAACGTGTGTATTTGTGAGGTTTCTCTTGATTTAAGATCACCAACCTACATTTCAAACGATGTTTGCCTACCTTCTAAGTAGGAAATAAACTTCAAGTTTAGAATATATATATATATATATATATATATATATATATATATATATATATATATCTGCTCAACTGGCATTCAGTGGTTGCTCTGTATCTGATGATCAGGTTGAGCAGAAAGTAAATTACAGATTTGCTGAAGGTGGGAAACGGTGTCATCCCGCGTCCATATTGGCTCAAGTTCATCAGGGAAACCACAGTTCAGATCCCTCATGGGAGAAAACCTCCACGACTAAAACACGAAGTCGATCAGTCGATCACGGGTATCAACAGTCCTGGCAACCAACTGAATGTGGAAGAAGAGCCCTTGGGTTTTAGGGTTGAGATGCTGTTGGGTGTTATCAGGGTTCGTTCCATCCTGCACACTACCACAACAGAACGGATCAGAACCGCCCTAGCCCGATCATTTCACTTGTCCGTGCGAAACAAAACTCACTCTTTGGTTGTCATTTTAAGAATAGCCTGACTTGTTTCCAATCACAAGTTAACAGCCAGTAATCGCGGAAGCTGACCTAACACCAAAGGAGAAATCAGGAGCCTTGGCTGTTCGTAGCAGCTTATCATCACCTGGTTCTCAATTAGGTAACTTATGTAACACAGAGGATTTGCAGAGGGGATCATCGAAATACATGCAAAAGACTTAAAGATAAAGGAAGATACGCTAGAATTTTAAACAGCAGAAAACCGACGATACTATCTCCTAGAGTTTGTACATTTTCGCAGTGGAATCCAATCCAGCCGTGATGTTGTCTTCGACAAAAACAACACAGACAAAACACAAATCCGTGGTTTTCGCAAATCAGTCCCCGTATATCCTCGCTCTGCACTGAGTTACTTGACCACTGGTCTTGTATATCCTGACTTAGTAAATTTAAATTAGACGGTATAGGTTCGACCGACTTGCAAGTGACTGTCAACTCGCGCCTTCTGGCAATACACACGTTGTTTTACAGACAAAAAACCAGGAGGACACCTTTAATTCCACTCCCACTGACTAGGGGAGCAGTGTGTCGTCTTCGACGTTTCAGTCTGGAAGGGTCTACGAGCTGACCAAAACCGCTGACACATGGATTGCCTTAAAATACGGTTCCAGTGTAACTGATTAGAAAAGAACAGCCCGATACCGTCTTGGTGCACCCGTTTGCCGATCAGTCGAAGATTTTATCATATAGTACGTCCACAAACAGCAGGAGTTAAGGTGTGTGTGTGCCGGAGTGACGTTTACGGCGAACCATTTCTTCCAGTAATAAGAGGCACTGTGACTGCGTCTACGAAGCCAACAAATCTACCCACATACGGTGACGAACACCTACTTTGCTTCATAAGTTGCAATCGTATTTCGGGAATTCCACATATCTTACTGCAAACCGGTCGGGGAACATTACTCCCACTCATCGGAAAAACTTTTCCAAGTGAAATTGAAGTGAAACTTTTCGTAGAGTACGGTCAGTCAGAGAGACAAAAAGGCGTCGCTTTCAAGCCAGGTCAGGTGTATAAAAGGGATAAGGGGAGAAATTAGTCCCCGTCAGACCAGATGCCGTTTCAGACATACTAAAAACTTCAGACCAATAAAACAGCATTTTGACCAACTACATCGTCTGGTAAGAGAGAGCAGGAGTACAGAGATGGTGTGTTAAGAGTAACTACAAATAAAGTTTGGAATCTATTGGGCTGGGTTCTACACACAGCACTCCGTAAACGCGTGAAATCCGAACAAAGGCAACAAATGCACACAGGCGGACTAACACACAAGCATAATCCGGTCAACAACGGCAGCGATGAGGCGATTGGAGACTTGAAAGAGTGAACAGGGTTGTCAAAAACGTTAAAAGCGAAATCATAGTGGATAGTCAACATGGCTTACGCGATCCACCTAGAACGGTACAGATTTTCACACTACTTATCACGTGTTCAGGAAAATTTCGGATGGTTCACCATTGCATGTTTTACGTTTCCGGTTTTGGAGGTGAATAAACCTCCAGCACCACCTGCATGCAAGAGACTGAACAATACGCTGTCCCAATAGGGAAATGCAACTGTCCGCACTGCGTCTCGGAGACTCGGTACACTGGGAGAGACACCAAGACGAAGTTTCTTGATTATGTGTCAAATGATAGATTTCTAGAGTAAAATGTTTTTCGAACAGTCGCCCTAGAGTTGTCTAGACGGACAACTTCTACCAGATAAAACAATCGATCAACCCAATTGTACCGATCCACGCATCAGACCTGCAGGACACCTGTACAGGTTTCTTCCGTTTCGGCTGTTTTAGGACTTTAATGAGTCGAAGCAGGCAAACGGATCGAAGAACCTTTTCAATGACATGGTTACCCGACCACCGCCCACATACCTATAGCCCAGTGCTTTTCACATCCTCCAAAGGCATCGTTAAAAACCATTTCGCTGTCCACAAATGTTGTGCACTGCAGTCAGTATAGTGGCAGTCGTTGCGCTGTAACCCTGTTTCGGTGCCTAGCTCGTGTGCCACCCGAAGGAAGCACGAGGGCTGAGATACTGTCAGGTTACCCAAGCCCAGACAGAAGCAGTCGAGCCGCTAGAGTCTGGTTCGAACAGTCCGCCTATCTCAAGCTCATTAGGTTTTATTAGTGGCCTTGCTTTTCTTCCAACTCCCAGGCAGCTTCATTCGCAATATGGTTAGATTAGACAAAACCCATGTTGAAATCGGACCTCATCGAATCGACTTAAAACTAATGATGGGTGCGAAATCTTGTTAGAACCGCCCTTAACGAATGATGGCAGTGTTCCTGTGGTCAGTAACTGCAACGATCCTTATTACTCATTAGTGAAGTGAATCACCCAGGTGTACGGCTGCTGTGCTGAGTTACGCCAGACAGGGTAGCCCCGATCGCCCCCAAACTCAAACATCACTTGTGATCGATATTTGCCCGGATTTTACATTGGATCAGACGCTACTTGGCAAAACCACACCAAGACACGCGATCCAGCTTGATCAAGCTCAAATGAGGGCCCACCAAGACGTAGCTCCAGTGTAGAGGTAGATTCAGCTACTATGCTTCATGCGTGAGCGCGTGGTCTACGAAATGTCTTGTTGGGGCAGAGTGTGAAGCTGATGGCAAAATATCGAAACATTGGTAGCTCGTGTGCGTTATTTGCTTGTACATCAGGTGACTGCTAATCTGTTCGCCAAGCCACCTATTCCACAACCATGTGACAACCATGCTGACAATACGCGACTGACAAACTCGCAATAGAATTGTTTTTAAGGGACTAGTCACGGCCTGTTTCGAAATTTGAGCGATTTTATCGGAGAAATGGCCACCCGCACAACACGTAATGTAGGGGCGCACACATACGAGTCTTCCGCTTGACTCAGTTCACATACCCGTTGAGCTAGTGGCATGACTCAGCAAATTGTTTACTCTTCCGACTGCACTCGGCAGACTAAGAGAGAGACGTTCACGAGTCTCACGCAAATACGAAGCGCAATGGTACCTTTCTCCTGGTTGCAACAACCGTTCAGTCATAAAACCAAATTTGGACGCTTCAGCACAAACGGCGGTTGCCTGCGTTGCTTGTTTGTCAAGCGCACAGTCACCCGAATCTGAGCAGCGACCGAAAAAAGAGTGGAGCACACGCCCAAAAGGAAATTAGCAATTGGTAAAACAGTGGTTAATTACAGCCACAGACAAGCGACCATCGGAATGTAAGAAAAGCGTAAGAAAATAAGCGTTATAACAAAGTATTAGAAAAACGTACTGGTCCACAAATCACTACACTGACTTACTTGGGAGTTGTTTGGCAATTTTTTTACGCATATTCAACCAGAACTGCCGGGTGGAAAACAAAACAGGGGGGTTGTACAACTGTGTGAACAAACAGAAATGAACCACCATAAACGTTTTCTATTATGATGCCGATTTAGCAACTGGTCCTAAGACCGAGAAACAAGACAGTCGACAACTAGCAACACGCTCGGGGGACCATCCCCTCAGAGATACTACATCTTCCTGCTCCAAGGTGATCGTTATTTCTCCAGAGTTAGACTGTGCTCCAGATGTCGAGTAAACGACTCCATTATCAGGTATTATTGCCCATACCTCGATCTGAGTACATATGAAAAAGAGATGATCGATGGATAACCTTCACCCGTATCATTGGAAAAAAACAATCTCAAACCACTTAGCATGGCTGTTGAAAGTAATCCACCTGGTTGGACAACATGTGATGGTTCCCGATGGATGCTGAAGATGCCTGTCACATATCAAAGCAAACTTGCATCCACACGACTTTTGACATTCCTTGAGGAGTGCCCCTTTCGATTACTGTTATCTATTTACTGGATTTCTCCCCAATTTTTTTCCCATCCAATCGATTGTGGTTATCTACCCAAAGGCGCTGTTAGTCACTAACTGTATAGCTTCCTATAAGTTTCATTGTGTTAAACAACGTCCAAACGGTTCTCGGTGCCCTTTTGTGGTTTCTGACTCAAATTTATAGAGGAAGCTCTCCAAGACCCACCTTCCTTCCTTCTTCCTTCGAAGAATCAGAGAGTGCCCAGTATCAGTAGCCGAATCGTGTATACGAACTCGAAAAGCAAGATGAGATTTCCGGCAGTGTCCGGAATTTCCATACAAGATAGTCTACCAGTGCTCTGTCAATCTTGTTCACTGTTCTTTATCAAAGTCTGAACTGAAGTGCATATAGAATCAAGCTCTTCATAGCTGAGTAAACAAAAGACAGTGACATAGACGTCACCTATCCACCAGTCAACTTCTCACATCTGACTTGTACATCGAGAAGCACAACAGATGTCCTCCCACGAGACCACGTGAATTCATTTAGGCTACCTGGCTGATTAAAAACAAACTGAACGAGCAATTATGACCCAGTAATCAACACAGATATGTATGAAGCACAAAGTGGGAAGCTCTGTGTGGTGGAGTGAACTGACGAGTAAAGGCTGGTTGGAAGATTTGCGGGTAAAGTGTGAACAACAGCACACTGATGACGTCTGTTCAGATGTGCGCTGACGCAGCAGCCACTCACAGTCCAGCAATGCTCGTATTCCAGATCACCTTTTATGATCCGTCTGGCAAGCCATAACCCAAGCCTGTTGCCTTTGTAACAAGAAGGCCTGCTTAGATAACACCCACCCTCCAAAACAAATTAATCCTCACAATAACGGCAGGCAAAACGAGGATGTTACCGGAGGAAACTGAGCTGCACGCTAAAAACCCGCACGCCATCTGTACGACAACACATGTTCACAACAGATGTCTGGGGAACGGTGTCTGCCGATGGACATGTCGTGCCTTCAGTCGTAAAGTGATACCCAAACGTTATCACTAGCTGTTTACTACACCAACTGCACCCGCGAATTGTTTTGACAAGAGCACTGAACCAGACTGAAACCAGGTGACCAGCACAAATCATCATATATCTCACTTGTTACCCTGGTAGTAGGAATACACTGCTTCCAGCCGCTACAGATTGTCGCTGAGGGTAGAGAGAACGATGGAAAGCAACCATGTGTCCGAGACGATGGATAAACTAGTTCACTGAAACCGAGCTGTTATGTGCTACTGAAAAAAAAACAGGGAATGGAATAGTTACGCATTTACACTGATAGTTTCCGTGCGGCGAAACCATTGTTTCCATGACCCAGTCATATCTTTTAAGGTCACGAACCACTGACACGTGTCGTCCGGGGATCCTAGTCCAGAGGATGGGTTGTAACTAATGCGAGTGCGTTCACTAGTTAGGGTTTTCATACTTCGTTGCCAAAGTATATACCCTGATTGATCGTCTCCACCCTGCAAATGACTGGGTAAAAGGGGTTCTGTGAGGAAGACGGTCCTCTGGCATGCAAAATCGGTGGCTCAATAATCACAAGCTATAGAGAGTGAGAGAGCCCGTTTATTGCGGACAAGACGTCTCTTCTAGGAACTGGCCATATGATGTTCGATTAGATCCCGGGAATGTTACTGAGATGAAGAATATGGTTTTCCCGCAGGGCAGTAGCTCTGGTACATCAGTCAGTTAGCAGCGAACTGGAATAGTGTGTAAAAAATAATGATCATTCAGCTGTAACACCCCTTCGATGCCTAACTGCCATGCCACCCTAAGGAACCACGACGGCTGGGATACTGCCAGGTTGCCCAAGCCTAGACAGGGGAAGTCGATGGGCAGAGGTCGGGTTCGAACCACGGACCTTTCGGTCAGTAAATTCGCGCTCTAACCACTTGAGCCATCTCACCATCTTTCTGACTTGAGTAGTTGTCGTAGGAAGGATTCCGGAAGTGGGTTCGTCTTCTCGTCCTATTTCCACGATCTCCTCAAAGGTGAAGTCGAATAGGTATCATTACTTCCCTCGCCTCTTACTAGTGATGGGAGTGCGAAACTAGGTCGATTTTATGCGCGGCTGGTTTTCAGTGTACATCAGTGATCCAGGCACTTTTTGCCCACACGTATTCCACCTTAGTAGAGTTTATGCCAGTTTTGAGACACGCGCACACGTCAATCTATTGGGGGAAGATGGTCAGGGGTGTTGGATCGAGTCAATTTCCCGAAAACCTGCTTTAAAAACACTTAGAGTAGATTAATGAGCTGCACCAAAGTTGGACCGGTTGACACAAGGAAATGAAGCATATTGGTAGAGATGCAGTCCGTGTGAGCGAGCGAGGAGTCGTACCGACTAGCGAGCTCCATTCAACCTTCCTGTCAAAGCGGATCGTAGAACACACAAAACACACACTGATAAAAAAGTGGCGAGTAGGTAATGGGTTTATGAGTGCGTGCAGTCAGGCGGAAGGTTTAATTAGGGGTTACTCGACAATGCAAGGGAAGCACTGTAGTTGTCTACAAGACAGAAATAAAGTCCGGTAGAGGGTGATAAGCTTCGAAAACTGGGTAGGTGGATAGTGCATGAGGTGGAAGATGATCATCACTTACCCACGTGTTGGACGAATCATAGTAGGTGAGTCCGAAGTACTCCACCTCGGACAGAGCCAAATGTGCGCAGACAGCTTCAAACAATTGTTGACCGTAAGCAGCACGCTTTAGAGGGATGAGGAAAAACCGAGTTATCAGTAGTACTGAGAAATCAAAGCAAAGAGAACCTACCACAGAGAATTCGGTGGATAACGTGCGTCGTATCATACAGTAATGCAATTTTTTAGACGAAATCACACGCAGGTAAGTTAATTCCCCAGAACACCAAATGGAAACAGAGTGGCTGAACTACTCTGAGGGTACGGCTTTTCTTCCAGAAGAATTGTGCACTAGTATCGTGGGACACTAATGTGGACCCCCTAGAGGAGCGGTCTCTCCGAAGGGCTCACTGCAATTTTTTGTGAAACTGGGAGCGCCGGTAACGCAATGAACAATAAAGCATGAGAAACATAGGGATCAAAGTGCGACCGGGAGCTTTGTGATCCTAGTGCATTCATTTATTCTGCTCGTGTGCTCCCCATAGACTACATGCTGGACACCACCCCTGAATGACTTTTTTAAGCAACTGGACGTTGGCAAGCTCGACTGCGTAAAGCCGTTCGAAGCTTCTGGAGATGCACCTGTAGAATCGGCTCGGTGTGAAAGGCAAAAATCATGAACCGGTTAGCAATGAACCACTAAAATATGGCGAGCAGAAACATCAACCACTAACACTACCAGGTCACGTGGTCAAACCGAAGAAACCACACGGAACAAGCAAAAGAAAAGACTCAACAGCTTACGCCTGAGAACTTACTCAGACTGAGGAGGTCCGAACGGTCTAACTTTCTCTGGTCTTCCAAAAATCGGACGCACTGTAGCAACCTGTACACCTGTTCAGTACAAATTATGTTCCTCTCAGAGAAAATTCTGACCTGGTTACTTGATCGTTAAACTATACAACTGACTGATTTAAACAAATGGGATCTTTATCACAAGGTCTCTTAGGTGTCAGATATTGCTGTACTGTTCTTCCTTGAAGCAACTACGGTGCTGATAAACATGTAGTTGTGGAACGTTGTAAATTCAAGTGAAATCCTAGTACCGAAGGACCATCACTCACTGCTCTACCTCAACACGGACTATGCCAGCTCCTGAGAACGTGACACACTTAACATAGATCAATGGCTAGTGACCGAACCAGACGAAAAGCAGATGAAACAAACTCAACCACACTGCACCGGAAAGAGAAATAGAAATAGACTGCAAAGTGAAAATACACATCAGCGCGGACAGGAGTACTAACAAAACATTTTCTAACCAATTACTGAGGCGCTAGTCTATTTGGGGAACAAAGGACTCACATCTATGCGAAACTCTCGCGGAGTGCCATCCAACATAACCACCGTACAATCCATTGTTTTACCGGACGGTTTGAAATTGGTTACCGGCGGATTAGAATTTCGGGTCAGAGTGGCTCCGGGTGAAGGTGATCGACCTGTAGGTGCAGCAAACGAGGCGCTAGCACCACCATTGGTGGGTAGGAGCCCGGAGGACCCTGAGAAACTGCCTTTACGCTGCCCGGTCCCCATCAGAGTCATGGTTGGATTAATGGGCCGACGAAGACTAAGGTAGTATTCTTTTTTCGGTGCTCTATCGACCACTTCCACTGTCCCATCATCCAGCTGGTTCCACTGACGTCCTTCTAGCTGGGTTAAGTTGATAAATTCCGGAGTGTTGTCCCCATTTGAAAGATACCCACTTGTTGGTGCAGGTTCCATCGCATACTGCATAGCATGCTATAAGACAGACAGACAAAAACTGATGTATGCACATATGCTGCAATACAGCCCAGTTAATCTCCCGTGGCCGAAAAAACATGCATATGGTGCATATATTCGGTGTGTCACATCTGGTTTTAATGAGGTGAAAAACCAGTTGAGCGTAACACTGATTAGAGTGGCTGAAGGGATGAGTAACTGTAGGCTGTATAAAATACTCACATAAACTGCGTTCATACGAATTTTTGAAACATTTACGTCGTTCGGAACTATTGAGGTGGAAATCCTCTGAAGTCAGACTTTATACGAGGGACGAATGATGATGGTCAAAAATCCCCATGAAGGGAAAAGCTCCAACCACTCTCGTAACTTTCATTCACAACTAAACAGATGATTCTTGACTCACGGGCCAAATTGCCCCAAGCGGATTGGACAATATCGTGTATTACTCTGTAGTCCAGTGTGTCTAATGAATGTGTGGCCACATGGCAACCGCAGGGCCTCTCACTTCACAATGATCAACAGACAGAGATCCAGGAAATAATAATGATAACAATAATAATGGTTAAGCTGTACCACCCTTTCGGTGCATAGCTGTCACGCCACTCGAAAGAAGCACGAGGGCTGAGATGCTGTCAGCTTGCTCAAGCCTAGACAGGGGCAGTCGAGATGCTTAGGTTGGGTTCGAACCACGGACCTTCCGGTCAGCAAGTTCACGCCTTAATTACTGAGTTATCTCGAGCTCGGACCACACATCTATAGATAATCCAATATCACACCGACGACAGCAATCGGATCACTCCACCTGATGCATTTAGGAGGGACCGTGAGGATTTATCTGGAGGCATTTATCTCCTACGGTGGAAAAAGCCGCAGGATCCCCTCGCTTGTGAGCTGGACTCGCTTTCCACTGAGTGCCAGTCGCTCGAACTTAGGAACTCGGATGCGACTACGGCACCGTTGATTTCTTGTCGCTTCCGGTGGAGATACGGAGGCAACCGCGGCCGGTTCTGTTGGATCGATAGTTGGAAAAAGCGTTTCGCGGTTAACGCTTGCCCCCTTATTTCATGGTGACAGGATAAGTCAGCTTCACGATGTCCAATACTGTAGTTGCTTACGAACGGCGGTCAGATTGCAAGACATTTCCAATTCTACCGACGACTAAGAATTTTGGGTTAAGACCGAAGCGCATCCTATCTAAATCGATAGTGCTGGTCTAGATTCTTAGCTGCCATCTAAGAATGCGGCATCCTTCTGGGCGAGGCGAAGGAGTCAGTATAAGTTTGCAGGGCTCGCTCTCAGGCTTCCAAACCGACCCATTAACGTCGTTTCTTGGCACTATCCGTCAAGGCTTGGGCAACCTGGCAATAAATCAGCGTTCGTACTTCTGGTGACATGGCAGCTAGGCACTGAGTACTACGTAGTGTTCTACGACCTCTAAATCCTTGGATTCTCTGAGACATGTTCAAATACTGCACGTCCTGGCACTGTGTGGGGGCGATGCACACGCCGAAGGACTGCATTATCTTGGTCAGCTTTTGAATAGATGCTTGCGCTTCCTGTATGTTTCAGGTCAACGAGGTTCTCACCCGGAGATATCTAAACACCGGAGTTTCGCAGACCTTCCAGTATTCGCCTCATTACTTCATCAATGACGAAACTGAACAGAAATGAAGAGAACGGGCACCCCCACCGGACACCAATGCCTTTAGGAAAACTTTTGGGAAGATCCCCATGCACTCTCACGCGCCCACAAGTATGTGAATACAAACAGCACATGACATCACGAAATATTGGGGCATACACTGTTGCACAAACGTGTTGAAAAGAACAAACCGATCGATGGAATAAAACACACTAATAATAATAGTAATAATAATAATCGTTCAGCTGTAACACCCTTTCGGTGCCTAGCTGCCATGCCACCCTAAGGAAGCACGAGGGGTGGGATACTGCCAGGTTGCCCAAGCCTAGACAGGGGAAGTCGAGAGGCAGAGGTCGAGTTCGAACCACGGACCTTTCGGTCAGTAAATTCGCGCTCTAACCACTGAGCCATCTCGTCAAACACACTCTTGAAGCCGTATTTCCTAAACCGCCAAGGGTTCCAAGTTAACCGTCCAGGCCTGCGTTGCCGGTTGGTTATCCGCCTGAGCACTTGTAGGTGGCATGTTGAGTTGGTCTTAACTGTTTAGTCCAACGATTCAGGCGCTTCTATATTTCTACAGATAGGCGAGGAGTTTTTATCTGTTATTTTTTGCTCACCGGAGGCTTCTCCGGGGCTGTTGCGCATATAAACTGGAACAGGTTACATACATTCCCAGAGATTCTCGTCCGCTCCATCTCTTCAGCTTTCTGGATCCACCAGCACTATCATCATCATCGACAGCATGACATCAGCGTTCGGCACTGATGCTTCGCTGTCGTACAACCATGAATTTGTGAGACGCTTTCAGAGACGTTGCCAGACGAAGCGCACACAAGCGACTATCAATAGGGGTATCCAGTCAAGCGAAGATCCTTCTGTACAGAGACTTAGGACGATACCAACCCCTGCACATCCCGCCGCAGCAGCCTCCGGATCACCAGAGGTGAGTAGCCGGAACCGAATGGAGAGTGATTGGGTGGTTAGCTTAACCACTGTGCCTGCATCTTGATTTCTTGTTTCTGATACACAGCACACATCAATGCCAAGCGAGTCCAGTGTGAGAGCAAGAGCTGCTTGTTGTCTTGCTTGCTTCAGAGTGCGGACATTGAAGACGGCCAGATAGACTGGGTTTCGAGGCTTGAGGATTGATTTGGAGATACCTGAGGATGTCGGCGCCATGTGACGAGCAGATGTTGCACGCAAAACCGATGCAAGACGAACGGAGTCATCAGTCCTAAGTGCCGGACCTACAAGGGGAGAGTTATTATTGGGATGGGAGGGGGGAGAAAAATTATCTGAAGGAGAAAGAAGGGAGGCGTCAGCAGTAGCATGTTTTCGCTTACCCGTCCTGCTGTGTGCAAGGCGACCCAACTGATGGCACCACGCAACGACCGTTGTGGCAGGAGTTTATTTGTGTGTGAAATTCATTTATGTACATGGACTGGGATACTGTCAGGGCCCCCACACGTAGACAGGAGGACGATTAGGGTCTTCAACCAAAGCCATTGGCTCAAAAGCTTAACTGCAGGGCAGCGGTATTCGGCGGGAAATGCCAATACATTACCGTTTTACGGAACAAGTCGCCACATATATTCCAACCCCCAATCTGGACGACCAGGAGATAGTGTTCGTCAGACCTCGAACCATTGACCAACGTGGTATGGGGAACTCTGCGAGTGTTGCGCAGAACCTCCCCTCCCAGCATAGCTCAATGGGTCACGGAGGCACACAAACCGTCACACCACCTAGCTTCGCGATCGGTGCAGATGCTCTTTTTCACCTGAAGTTTGACAGTGCGTCCAGCGGTATTGTACTACCGACCAAAAAGAATACGTGTCCGAGTTTCGAGAAATTTTAGTGTTGCTCGAGACCCCGTGCCTAGTTGGTTGAGCCATTCCATAGGCGGAGCAACCAGCATCTTGCAAGGTTGCGGATAGCACCTCTTGCGAGAGTCGAATGGTTCCAGGTCGATCTTAGAATGAAGACAGAATGGAAGGGCGTACTGTACGCTTTACTAGTCTAATAACGGTAGTACATGAGCTAAAAATATACAGTGAGAATTACCGGTCAATGATACATGAAATTTATGGTTTATGTAGTCATGACATTCTCCCCGCCTTGGAATAAGTGTGTACTTTTGCGGCGAACGAGTGTCAAAAAATAAAAGCTGTGGTAGTTACAAGGAGTCGTTTACACTTCTCTGTTGTGCAGATTATACGGGTGAATGCGCTGTTGTCGTATAACAACATCCAAGTGATTCTCAGGGTCTGCACTAGAATGGGATGATGAGGCATCGTTAATAGGCTACATTTCAGTTTCTGAGCGGTCACAGTGGACTGATGGTCCTGGCTGAGGTTCCTCTTGTCCAGTGATATGTATTGATTCTAGTTCTGTGTCGGAACTGTCGGACGTCATGCCGTTGCCTCTAGGAGCCAAGCGATACGGTTTCGTGTTTTCCATCTAGACAAACTATGTGAGCGTACTCTGGATTACAAGAGACGATCTCCGCTTTCTATACCAGACGGTCATATTTAGAGACTCGGTCGTTGCGTTTTAAAAGGATCGGTCCAGGGACAGTTAGCCAGGTAAGTAAGGGGACACCGTTGGCTGATCGTCGAGTGAACGGCGGGAAAATTTCATGTAGGGTACGGTTGATAATAGTACATAACGGGGATCTGGTACAGTGGAGAGGATCAAAGACAACCTCCCAATGTGTGGTAGGCAAGCCTCGTGATTTTAGGGCGAGACAGATGGCCTTCCAAAGGGTACCATTAAGTCGTCCCACTTGATAGATAGGTAAACATAACCGTTCAGCTGTAAACCCTTTCGGTGCCTAGCTGCCATGCCACCAGAAGGAAGCACGAGGGCTGGGATACTGCCAGTTTGCCCAAGCCTAGACAGGAGAAGTCGAGATGCAAAGATCAGTTTCGAACCACAGACCTTCCGGACAGTAATTTTGCGCTCTAACCACTGAGCCATTGCGCCGCAGGTGACGCAGACTGGCAAAAACTACTATGGCATTCCCGATTAAAAGGGAAATGTCATCTTTCGCGAGACCAACAGGACTGATTCAGCTGCCCAGGTCTACTACCTCAATCGGCTCATCCGCAAGCACGACGCTACGGTTCGAGACCACCCAATCTTGCGACAGCACTTTGCACGTGTGAAGCGCATGTCAAACCGGGAGACAGAGTTATTTTTATTTAATATTGTTTGCATCAGATCCAAGAAGAACTATGTCGTCTACGTACTCGACATGTGACCGAATGCCCTGGGAGCACTTCGACCGCACAGGCATCAGAGGCTGGTAGTGAGTCTTCCATGATCGAACCAATGACGAAGGTGAAGATACAAGAAGAAAGCCTTGCTTGACACCAGTTGATCTGGTGAACTCAGACAAGAGCTTCCTGTAGACCTTCATACATCCGTGGGAGTTGGCGTGCAGTGCCTTGAGTAGAGTCAAGAATTTATGGGGAACACCTTTGCTCCCCAGAGTCAAAGGCAGCTTTCAAGTAAGGGAACACAACCATTGTTGGTTGCCGGAAGCAGTGTCGCTGTTCGAAAATCTACCGCAGGGTGAAAATGTGATCGATGCATCCTCTTGCAGGACGGAACCCGGCTCATTTTTCACGGATCTGTCTCTCTCTGCGTTCAGTCAACCTTCGAAGAATAAAACCAGAGAGCAGCTTCGGTGACACAGCTACCAGACTGATACCACGGTGGTTTATACACAGCGTCCGCATATCCTTTTTGTATACGGGAATAACTGAGCATTGTTAGATAGGCCACCATTGATTCCCCACCTTCTTTGAAGCGGGTTGGATACAGACCGTCCGTGCTCACGTTTCAGTAGCGATATTTCGTACTTCTTCCAACGGGCAATTAGGACTCACATTCCAATCGCCTATCTCCAGAGGCTGTGTTGCTTTTCTTCGAAGTGTCCGGTCCATCTTTCCGGTCGACGATTTTGGTTATCGTTTCACTTGTCGTCTAGGCTTGGGCAACCTGGCAGTATCCCAGCCCTCATGCTGCCTCCGGGTGGCATGGCAGCTAGGCACCGGGAGGGTGTTACAGCTGAACGATTGTCGTCCACTGCCTGTTGATTTTCTAGAGCCAGTCGATCGTACCAATTGATTTAAGGCATGACTGTTTCCCCTCCATCTCCCGAGGTAACAATGTCCACAAGCACTCTGTCTTTCCTTAGACTCTTCATTGTTTGGTGCCTGAGGATTTGCGTGCGCCGTCATACTCGTTGCCTGCTGGCAAGGACTTCCTGGCATCAATCAGGACTAGTGATCTCGGCGATATCCAGTGGTCATTTGATTTTATCAGAGAAGTTCGGGAAACAAAACTGAACGCCGCTAGTATAGCTCTTTTCACATTTTGCCATGCTTCATCCACGTGTTTGCTACCAGTACAGTGTTGGTTGACCGTATAGTTGATTGATACTGCTGAGCTACGGTGGATTGGTATGCTTCTTGCTGAATTGCGGGGGCCTGAAGGGAAACGAACTTTCCACACACCATGCACGATCTGAGTGATCCGTGTGCCCCAGAAGGAACGGCAGTTTTGAATTGTGGCTGATGACCACGTGATCCAACTGGGTCCATGGTTGATGTGCACTTGGCGGCCGCAAGGTTACGCGATAAGAAAGTTTATGCCGAGAGTTCGTACTGGCCAGAAACAGTTCATGATCAGCACACAACTGAAGGAGTAGCTCTGTTGTCTGTGCGACGAGCATCGACTCCGAATGGACTGCCCATATGTGATTCCAATAGACTCAGACGACCGGCTTGGGCATTCATATCGCCCGAAAGGATCACAACGACAGTGCTTGTTGCTTGACGAATGAGCCCAGATAACTCTCGATAGAAAGTATCCTTCTCAACGTCAGAACTGCAGTAAGTTGGGGCATAAGCCGACATTATAAACAGGCACCGCTTTTTATGTCGAGAGGAAGTGAGCATGATTGAGCTGGATAACCGGACGGCGCAAAGACTACTATCGACTGGTATCTAATCCAGCAATGCACGTTCGGCTCTAAGGCTGAATGCAACTTACACGCCATTTAATACACGGATCATCGCTTCTGGATCACCGGACACATGAAGGCAGAAATGCAAAAAAGCTGAGTTCGTCCTTGGCGTTTTGAAGCACATGACCATGCTTGGGTCTTGTGTGCGCGTTTCGGAGACAGCATACGTAAACTCTAAGGGAGTATAAGGTTTCAGCGTGAATTGCCTGTTTGCCAATTTGATATAGAGTACGGACATTAAAATCTCCTATGTAGAAAGAATTAGCAAGGTGTTATTTTCACAAAGGAAACTACCCACAAAGTTGCTGAAAACTCTTTGACATCGAATATCGTACCACCTGAAACATGAGCGGCCTTTGTTCAACACATTCAGTTGAAGAATATCATAAACGAATGATTCAGTTGAGTCTCCCGTGAAAACCAAATTGATATGTAAACGAGTGTATTTGTCGAAAGGTGTTATTTCGTTTATTGTTAGTAGGCAGCGGGGTGCGTAAGGCACATCGGTCAGATAACTGACAATCAAATGACCCAGCAACGTTTGCTTGTGTGGTGAGGAGGTTGCGGGAAGGACATCGGTAGACAAAGAACCGTGCGAGCAAGTGGTACTTCCCGGTTGCCTAGGTCGAGAAAGTGGGTCTGGTTGATGTAGCCCACCTTCAGTCTTTGACTCAAAAGTCCGACCTACAAGGCAGTGAGAGGATGTGTGGTTTTCTGTTGGGACCCTGTTCGGAGCCAGTGACCCAATAGTCTGACCTGCTCGGCTACAGAGGGAAGGCCTAGACCGAGGGCGCAGAGACTAAAGCATCGCTGTCTCACTCTTGATGAGGCTGCGCACAGCAGGTGCCTTTTAAGCGGCACCAGGTCCTTTAATTTTGAAAGTCTTTCCACCGTGTTGAATAATACTCCAGCGGTCACGGTTGAGCGCTGGACGATCGAAATGTGTGCGGTTTTTAGGGCCAACGTTTTTTGATCCGTCCTCCCTCTGGGAAGGCAGCATCGTTGCTTCCATGAATATGGACATGCTGGTCGCCTGGGGGAAACACCTTAACCCACACACACGCACTCCTACCGCAGAGGACAATAAGACTTTACCACCAGACCAGTAGTATGGGGTCTCGCTGCTCTTGGTTTGACTGCTTCGCTTTGGCCTTCCTGGCACGGTTGCACCTTGCGGAACAAAGTTCCAGCCAGTGTAGCTCACGGGATCATTGCAGCACCCAAGCCCGACCACTACGTCAAGGTGACAGCTTTAGGTCGGGAGCTACTCATTAACATCGCTATATCACGAAAGCTGGGCCTGCGACAGCTTTGGTAAACAAGAGTAAAATTTCAACCACGCGAGTTCAAGATTCGAGACAATCTTAAGTCGTAGAAACCACGGAAGGCGCGTTGGTTAAGCTATGTATTGCGCATGCCAAACCATTGTTTGCCGAAGACAGCGCTGTTTTCTGTGACCAATCCAGAGTGGCGAAAGCAGAGACGGGCAAACCCTTGACCTGACAAGGGGTATGAAACAGATTACGAAAAGTATGGGTTCTGTCGTTGCGACTCGCCTTAAAGGGTGGGGACCCCCTTGCGCCTGGTTGGAGACGCCGCAAGATATGGCTTATAATCCATGTCAATGGCTTTTTTGATGTCAGTTTCCTTCCAGATTACCTGAGTGAGCGTCTGGAGATTTAGACACCTCGGATTGATTGTGGTGAGCTGGCATTCAGTCCCTTACCCGTTCACCATTATTTTCTTCATAATAAAGCACTCAAATAAGTTATGGTTACACGGCATCAAACATCACCGTTAAACACTGATGTCAAACTGTCGATGATGTTGTTGACGAGGATGATGATGAAGACAAATGCCTGAATGTCCCAACATGAACCAATAAGAACCCCGGCGGTGAGATGACTGCAGTGCCCGGAGGAGTTAGCCACATAGAAATCGAAGGCAACCCAATTAGTAAGGCGACCAAAAAACCTCGGAATTTCAGCTGACATAATCGCCGACTTATGCATCCATATGAACTTTCTGCGTCAAGTAATGAATAGGAAGATGAGCTACAAAGTGGCCAGCAGGGAGCCGGTCGTCATCCATCGAATTTACGGCCAGGGGGACACTCGAACATCAGAGAAGAGTGGTTTCCATGTTAAACCGAAGCGGAGGTCCTAATCCCGTCATAACAGCTGAAGAGACGAATGGCCCCGATGGAATTTCGCCCTTTATCCGCGACAGACAGCTCCCGTTCCTTTGCTGTTCCAACTGTAATTATGCGAGACTACAGTTCATTTCAACCAGTCGGTCAATCAGTGATCGTAGATGGCAGCGGGTGATCCATTGTAAACTCCTTAGCTTCCAGATTGACATATCAGGTGTTATTCCCCGCCAAGGGCAGCAGTGCCTTTAGAATGTGGAGTTTCAAAGCTGATAGCCACGGATGACTCTCATCCAGAGGCGTACATCCAATGTTTTGTTGCACATCTCCAATTCGACAGTGTCTACTCACCCCGGTGGACCTTTCTGGACATTAGTTATCCTCGATGACTGCGTGATGGAAAAGTTCAAACGAGCCTCCCATGTTTATACGGCTTAAACGGATGTTCTCGTTCTGTCCTTCCACCAGAGATATCGCAAACAAGAAGTGAAGAGGGACCGAAGTACATTCGGAGACGGTTGCGCGGACGACTCTCTGATGGACAACATTAGCCTGACGCTAACACCTACCTTCCTCCAGAAGCCTTATACAAGCATGACATTCGGTATCACAATGAATCCCCGAGCGTTCTCCATAACGGATAAACGCCAATGCCATAAACTCGAAGTGGTTAGGAAGGACCGTTTCCCATATTTCAGTCGCAAGCCCAATTGTTGTGGCCAATCTTAGAGTATATGAGCAGGAGCCAGAAAAGTTTCCTGGTTATCACAGCTGGTGATAACCGTCCAAAGCCTCAGATCCTAAAACGTGGCAAGAAAGGCGAAGCTCGAGCGGATGATCAATCACGTAAAATTTAAACGATTCTAGCTCCAGCACAAGCCTTGCGAAACGTCGCCTGTACAAGCAACTGACAAAGCGGGTATCGTTAGTTTGGCCACTTGAATAGGATTGGGTACCCACTTTCCTCCCCCTCCCCCCACAGAGGGAACGGGTTCAAAATATTGCCAGTTACCCCGCACTGACCTGCCGGAATCCTGGGGGCGGCGCAGTGGACAAGACAGGACCAAACCCGCAGGCGGCAAACGTGTTACACTCTCCTCCACGTCAAACTGAAACCTTGGAAAATTTGGGGCCAACAGCATTTAGATGTCACGAATATAAAAACGTTATTCCAAGACCAACAAGGAGTTTCCTTCCAAAGAACCGACATATTCCTCAGGGAAATATCAGTTCTTCTGAAAAATCAATACTTCCGAACACTTCTTCGCCATTTATGCATCACTCTTCACCCGAGATCACACAGTACGTCGTTATTCAAGTCCTTTGTTACATGAAATTCCCATGCAAACCAGAAAGCCCGTTAACAAGTTCAAAATTCGTACCACGCGGAACAATCTGACCTTGGAAACAGGCCGGTAATGCATTGCAATTAAGATGTATTGCAATTCTAAAAATATTGAATGTGTTAAATAGGTATAACAGGTAGAGTGGGCACATACACCACGCCAAGAGCCAAGTGTCACCAGGTATGGATTCTTGACACAGCTTCGACCGGTGACTGGAATTGAAAGAATACCTGTGCCACAACACAAGATATTAGCGTATGTCTCAGGATATTTTTTGTAAATAAATGCTATCTAGATAGTGACTACTGTTTCACGCACAACGGTGCGTTGGCGCCAATTAAGCGAACTACCAGACGACAAGACTTGGATAACGGACGTACTCTAAAGAACGAGAAGAAATAATAGGACAACACCGATCACTCGCTGAAAAACGTGAGGGCTGACGAAGCGGCATCGAGAAGCCTATTTAGTGATGGAACAACAACAATCGAGTAGAAACTCTTGGGTGACCGTCACGTAGACCGCTGAAGAAAAGGCATAAGCTAGTGACCACCTGGTTCAGATTTTCGAGAGGTCCTAAAAAAATTGCCCTGAGACTAAATTTTAATCAGATGACTGATTCAGATGTGAAATTCAGATAGAAGTCGGTAATTAAGAGGAGCAATCTCTCCGGGTACAATAAATTGCGCTGATAGTGTACTGATTTTGGAATCTTTCGCCGGATGTATTCCATCATCTTCTTCATCACGAATCAACCAACAATGCTGGTGTTCCAGAAGGCGTCATGCAAAAAATTAATAAGTAACAAAATTGAACTGAGCTTAAGAGGGCGTCACATGACGGAAAGAATGGCTATTCAGTCAAGCTTTTCCAATGCATCATTTCATATCAACGGAGAATGTTGAATATCGCTCAGGAACAAATGTCTCTCTGCGCGTGGATGTTTTTGAAAGCGTGGAGACGGGTATCGCTCGTTTGCTGAATAATGCGTTTAGGGCTTTGTGACGGTTGATTTGGAGTCCCTGGTTGCGGGCGCCACTCATCATTAGAGGAGAAGCGGTCCTCAGGACCATATTTCCAGGTCGTCAGTGATGGGAAGCCCAAACTCAGTGGTATGCAACACGGATAGGAACACTGCAAAAGAACTTTTAGCGCTTAGTGACTCCGCCTTGGACAGCCTGACCGGTGAGATCCAACGGAGGAGAAGACGCACCGCAGCTACTCACCGTGGAGTACCCATTGCGCATGGACGAAGCTAACCGGCGGAATAGCGCAATAAGACCCCGCAAGCTTCCCCAAGTATCCACAGTTATGCCATGTGGAGTCACACCAAATGCCCTGTAGAAATCAAACATGATACAAGGTGTTGGTGAAATATTCGTCAAAAGGTTTGGATAGGAGCGGGTAAGCTGGAAAGCCGGGAAGAACTCAGTAGGCCATTCAATGTTTCAAAAATTAACGCGCTCATCTGCCAACGATCTGGTTCGGCATTGTACTGGTGATGCAATAGAGATTTACTGGTCTATAATTTTCAGAGTCGTTCCGGTTCATATCTTGTATGTAGGAGCATAATCACTTGCCCACAAGAAGGAGATTGGTATGGGGCATGAAAACGCAAGGGTGGACGTCCGAAACATCACGCTATTCGAGGGGATACTACCGGGCCTGTGAGAACCTTCCGCGTGAAAGCGGTTTGTTTCAACGACAAACAGAACGGAACTAATTATATTTTGTATTGAGTAACTCCACAGAGAGATGGCGCATAAACGCGTTAGTACCATACGCCAGGGAGCCTTTATGCTAGTCCTCCATCACGGATTGCCGACGGCGCTGAAGTCTCATTCGGTTATGACCGAAAATATTTTTAACATGGGCTTTGCAGAGCTCCTTGCCATCTTCAAGTGCCGTGGTTCGTGATATGTTTTTGCCCTTTGGATTATTAAGGTACGTTCCCATGGACCGCTGGATATCCTGAGTGGTTGAAGCCTCACTAGGTTCGAGCGAAAAACACCCGGACGGTCGGTTTTTATTTGTGGGGTTTCTTGAGTAAACCGGAGTGTGCTGGTGTGCTTTAAGAACGTCGATGGTTACTTCCCGCTGTTGTTCTGTTAGTAACGCAGCATCACTCACCGTAACGCAGCGTGCTCATCTTGACCTGATCCACTATGGGACGCTCACTGGTAAAATGCAGGGTCAGAAGTGGGGGCTTTGTTTGCAAAGCAGTCCCGTTGAGCTTCAACAAGTTTGGTGTAGTCCAGAAGGCGGAAGTAAAACCAGAACTCGGAGCTACCAGTGTTCATAGGATGATGCCTGGTACCATAAAGTCGTCAGTTATTATGAAGAAAAAGTAGTTAGACGTGTGAAAGAGATGACTGGCAATAATACACAATCCTTGGAGTGGATGATAGAGAGCGGTAATCAAGACCGGCTAGGAGCCGGTCAATAACTTTGTTTTTCATGAATCGCCGACGGATTCTGGCGTACAAAAACGAGTACCGGTGCCTTCATGAAACAGGAGTTTCACTGCATGTGTGAGCGCATGCTCAACCAACTCGACCGTGCGTAGCCCGGGATCGCTAACTTATGATCTTCAATCTGCGGGGGCGGCCGAGCTTCAGCGACCGGTAACTTGTGAGGAGAAATGAGGGAAACAGTGTTTGATAGTTTGGTAATTCTGTTCACGGTAGCTGCACGATTGCCGAACGGGCACGCTAGTAAGGTTTCTTTTGTGGAGGCCAATTAGATGTTTTTCCCACAAATTGGGGCGATCATGTGCTACAGGTCTTCAAGCAGGTGAAAGAACTGTTGGGAGAGGGTAGGTATCGTTTTCGTTTTCAGCGCAGGAATTTGGTCAAGCGTCCGAAAACGTAAGCGCTTTGGTTGCACAAGTGGTTAGGTATGGTGAGAAGGATATAGATTTTGAAATGGAACCGGAGGTCCTGGAAGAATTCGGGTGACTATGTGAATCATTGGGTGGTTTGGGCATGCCGTAGGATAGACGTTTGTCATTTGAGGAGAAAATGTTAGGTAAGCGTGGATTTGGGAGGCACATGACCAGTTTTGATAAAAATATTGATAATATTGATCATCATGTTTGGTCCCCCAACTGCTAGGTGGATTACCGTCAGGCGTGATGATAATGTTAAAGCATGACGGGCAGGATTTGTGCGTACTGGGGACTGCGCGGAAAAGGGACGGTGTTACAAGCAGCGGGCATTATCCGAGGTAGACGCGGTCACGCCTAAACCGGCAGGGTTAGAGGAGCAGCTACCACCGCCCTGTTATTTTGGGGAACGGATCGAGCTGAAGCAAGTTCAGATCGTTAAGATTTGAAGGTGGCGGGCAAAAACAAAGCGAGGGAGGGCAAAACAAGAGGCTTCCTGCCTGACACACGACAAGATAATTGTAAACGGTGGAAATGAGAAACCAGAACATCATGTCTGGTGAAACATCAGAGTTGGCATCATCCAGCCGGTCAAGTTTGACTAAAACCTAAAACCACCGCTGAGGCCTCGTTGACTTGGACTGTTTGGCTCATGGCCAGGGTCACAATAGGCGTAAGTAGGGATGATTAATTGGAGGGATTAGCAAAGCGGATAAGTGGTAACAGGAATATCAGAAACATGGTGTACAGTGAAGCCGTAGAGACTCATTGGTGTGGCTGTTGTGGAGTCGGGCATGACAGTCCCTCGGAAGAGTCAGCTGGTGGCAACACATGAGCCGGAACGCGAAGTGTATGGAAAGTTATTGAATTTTACGGGCAGCATGGACACATAGAAAGGTTCCGCAGATTGGTATGAACATGTCATGAGGGCAGCTGAGGCCAGCTATTGAGCTTGTTCGTATTTTCAGTTAATGGGACGAGTGGGCGAGTGGGTACGGTCGAGACCGTGAAAGGAATGGTTGCGGGAGTGCTTTCAAACTGAGTATGGCAGTTTCGTACCATCGTTGGTCTGCCATACTTCGGCTTTTGGACAGCCTCCTAACGGACGTCACATTTAAGGTCATCGGGCTGGGATGTTCGATTCTTTGAGCAGGCTGGCCCAGGAAACAAAAGTAGAGCAAAGCCGATATAAGATCGCAGGATTTTTGGTCCGTTTGAGGATCCTGAGGATGTGGATCGTAGGCCAGGTGGGATGAATAACAGCCAACCAGGCCGTCCATACCTGATATTGCCGAAGTTCAAAGCTTGGGAGGATGAGGGAATGGGATGAGATTAGTAAGGTATGGTGAGTTTCAGGAGACATCAGATGGGATAATGTGCATTATTTTTATACACAGAAGGAAAAATTTGACGTCTACCGCGATTAGGGTGATGACAACAAGTGATTATATGAGGTAGGATAGGGATGAGCTTGCACTCAGTAGACTGGCGACCAAGGGTTGGGTTTGCTAACATACGATATTAAAGTTCAAGGGATCTAGTGCAAACCGATATAAGCACGCAGAGTGGTGTTGTGGTTAGTGAAATCAAATTTATAGGGACTGATGGGAGTGACCTTCCGAGATTATGGACTAGTTAATCTGGTACTTATTATATGAGGTGGACAGTACCAGGAGAGAAAGTGTGTACAAGAAATAATCGTCAGTCCCCGAAGCACTGCGATCAGCTTCAAGTTAACAAGTGGTGCATGGCAAATAAAAAGCCCTTGGGCACTAGTCATGCTTGTTGGTAGCGGAGGGCTGGGAACCTCTGTATACTTCTGGTCCGTTTTGGGTTCCCTGTGGATGTGAATCACAGGCCAGATGAAGTGGATAACGGCCAAGCAGGACGTTCGAAGCAGGCATTACTGAAGGCAGAAGTGGTGTTGCTGTTGCAGGCATGCATTTGCTTGAAGTGCTAGTTAGAGCCTCCTGATGGGCAATGGTGGACGGGATTTCGGCGTGGACTTTAGGAACGCGGTTTTCTAGTTGCAGGAGCTTCTTTACGCCGAGGACAAAGGGGTAATCCTTTGGGGCCAGTTTACTGGTTTCAGTTGCCAGGATTCATGTGCGAATTCGGCTGTTCTGATAGGTTCCTGGAGGTGTCGGCTAAAGTGACCTTTTAGTTTTTGGGTATGTGCAGCTGTGGATCCGAAGAAAGTACAGCTCCTTGAAGCAGCTGTAGTGTGAATT
This sequence comes from Opisthorchis felineus, assembly GCA_004794785.1. NCBI lineage: Eukaryota > Metazoa > Platyhelminthes > Trematoda > Opisthorchiida > Opisthorchiidae > Opisthorchis > Opisthorchis felineus. The sequence continues at coordinate 456,821 of SJOL01006392.1, read as the reverse complement.
TGGCGGGTTAGTTGTCACGTGTGTATGACAGCTCGTTTAGACAGACGTGCTCTGGGGATTGCTTTCTTGGGAAGGGTATGTCAGACGATGTTTTGACAGAAGACAACGTTATACTCTGCCGTTGAAGTAAACTTCATGAACGATGGATGGATAGAGGGAAGGGGGAAGACTAGAAGATTTATTGCAAGTCCGCTGAGGGTGGATAGTCGAGACCGATTAGACGTTGTTCAATATTGTCTGTTTTTGGTTCTCCACAGTGAACAGTAACTTTCGCCAAGACGGAAGCATCAACGTGTGCAGTAGCTACTCTGCTAATTACCTCAGGCAGCTGCGGGGTTTGGGCCACAATAACGGCATCTGAGTAATTCTTGTGCGACCATCGGTCGTCACGTTGGGACGGTCAAATCTGACGTTGCTCACACAAAATGGACGGGTTCATTGGGTGCACCAGTATACACAAGAGTAGACAGACGCATACTCATGGATTCGACTCGATGCATGTCCTCTCTACACAAAGGATTCCAGAAGAGCTGCTGAACTAAGTGAAAAGCACTGCCCTTTATCACGTCCGATGGTTGTCACGAAGAGGTTAGCAGGATATGAACATGTTCAAGATGTTCGAGATATGTCCACACCAGTATGTATTCAAAGGCTCACAGACTTTGATGGGGAGGTGGTTGATATTGCTGGAGGCTCAGGAGTAGACGAAAAAATAAAAAACAACTGTCCCTACCTATTAGCGTGTAATATAGAAGAAATACACTGCAAGGTGCTGAGTATCAAAAGAACTTGCGTCTGAATCTGTGCATCTGGGAGAGAGTTGCGTTCCCTTAGGTAAACCCCTGCGGGAGTTGGATGACTCTGTGCCGGGCATATATATGGCTAGTCCAGTATAGAAAAACGGAGGCAGTGACGTTCTCATCAAATTGCATCCAATGAACAATTCGCATCAGGATAGCCTAATATTAACAAAATCATTTTATTAAGGCCATAAAAAATTGGCCAGTGAGCGCCAGATCAAGAGTGTTTGACCTCGGCTAATGGGACTGGGATGCGCTGCAGGTATTCCCAGCGGGGGCTGAACACCGGATTTGAGTATGATAGTGTTGACGGTGTGATAGGACAAGGAAAATTGTTGCGCATACACGACAATAGCCAGCTGCGCAGTAGCCATGGAAGTGTACTTGTTCTTGGTAAGCCCTGGAAGAATGACGTGGATGCTAGGAGGAGGGTTTTCAGAAGCAGGCAAGCAGATTTCACACAAAACACAAATGGATACCCTCTTTCCGAAACGAATTCACTTCAAGGTTCAGGTGTCTTATTGCCGGATTATTATTATTATTAAAACTCTCCATAATCAGGTATATATTTTTCCCACACATTTTTGTATCCATAATGATCCAGCCCACTCGCTCAATAACAGTTGTGCGGTTTTAGTGCTGCGGTACGCTTAAAATTGTTTTCATACTTGCCTCGCATAAAATCTTCCCCCAACGTGTGTTATGTTTCCTCCAGTCTCCTGTGATCTCCCTTCCATATTCTTTTATTTTGTGAGGAAGCGCTGAGTAGACCCAAATATTTTTGTCTCCTATACCACAGGATCTTGATCGGCTGTCCAGTTGGTTTGTTCTGGACAGCGTTCGTTAAAATGTACCCCTAGTTTTGTTTTCTGGATGCCCAAATTTAACCCCGTGCTGCAATATTCCCGAAAAAGCAGCGAAAAGGCGAACGTAAAGCCTTTTTGCTGTATCCAGCTGGGATGTGGCCGTTGCGTTGCTGAGGGCGCACACTCTGACACTTGCTTGTGGCACTGGAAATAAAAATGTCTCCGCCTCTCATGTGACCCGTTCACACGTATGTCCTAACCGGTCGAGGTTCTCGTCTTGCCGTACAGACAACTACCGCGAAACCTTATGTCTCCATTTTTGCTGGTCTGTCCCATAACTTCCAACAACCAACATCTACCTTAATTCCAACCAAACCCGGCGGCACCAAATTCATGACAGGTCATGCCCACAATTACAGAGAAGGTGCTCTTAACGCCTTGCATTTTGTCAAGCTGTCCAGCAAAACAAAACAGCCTCCAAGGTTTTACCTTACGTTGTTTACTCCCTCACAGATCGATATGCTAAGGATGCCCGTGAGAAGGGACAATCCTCCAAAATTATCCGGTAGACGAGATTCCTCATGTGATGCCGATCGTCCAGACACCCATTACAGCTGTAGCTCGGTATTGGCTATTGGCATTCCCCGTGACTTACTGAATCGCCAAATATTTCTTGGAACTCTCAAAAGGATAAAATCTAGAACACACAACATTCCTACTTTTTGGTAATTGCCTTTGCTTTGTCTCCCCCAACCATTTGGCGTTACCGTACACTGATAACCAAAACATGTGTTGCATCAATACTTGCACTCTATTGCTGGCCGATGACGTCCATGCCACTTGGACAACCGATTCCTCCGTTTCTGTATTTGAACAACACCTGCATCTTCCTTTACATTACCCGCGGAAAACAAAAATCTCTTTCTCCAGGGCTATTCACCATAAAGACTTGGAACATTGCAGTGCCCCCAAATACTTCCGTTCAAGGTGAATCTCTGCACCCCCAAAATGGCTACCTGTGTTCACCTTCGCTAGTACAGCTTTTTCCAATACAGATAATTCTAAATTCACCGCGCTGAGGTTTGCTACATTTGCCCCCTGATAGAAAACTGCTGCCCTATTTGGTCCCATCGGCTGAATCAAACTATGTGGCATATTGCCATCAATGATATTGGCGCACTCCGAAATTTCACAAACGCTGGTCAACTCCGGCAGTTGAACCTGTTCATCTTGGGGCACCGCAATCTTGGATCACTTACAAAGGCCTACAAAATAATCGGCCCTGAGATCGATAGCCAATTTTTCTCACATTTAAAAACAAACATCCCGGGGGCGCAGTTTCGAACGCTTCCCATAAACCAGTCAATTATTGAGAAAACTTCCGGTCGATATTCGCCTCAAGCTGGAATAAGATTCCAGAGGGACGACTGACGCTCTCTCCCTGCCTTTAGGCAAGTCATTGAAGGTATTGTTCTAAAAATTATCTCGTAAACTTCCACCAGTCCCCATGGAAAGGGCACTATCGGTGCAGTGTGAACGTTGCAGGTAAGACCGCAAAAAAGAGGGAGGCAAAATCAAGGGGATACGCTTGTCACGCAATAATTAACAGTTTCCTGAGAAAATTAGAACAACGAGGCGAGGGAGGTTTGAGTATTTCGGTGATCGTACCGGCTGATTTGAAACAAAACTGAAAAATGTCGCTGACGGTACGATGATGTTGTTGTATTCTTGGGCTACTAGCCACTCTTTCCTCTTCATCTACCAGAGGATCATGGAGCGGGCTATCACCATTCAAAAGGCTCACCCAACGGTCGAGCATATATCCGAGGATCGCCCTCTAGAGGCGCAAAATCTAGGTCACAGCAGTCCTAGAGGAGAGGCGCGAAACAGGCTTCCGCTAGGCGCTAGTTCAGCCAAACGGATGGTAGTTATGGCCTCTTGTGCTCCTGAAAGGCTGCTCTATTTTCCAGTTGACTGAAAAGTCTGGTGGAGTTGCTCTGTATTCTCATGAGGCCC
>SJOL01006392.1:420496-441124 GCA_004794785.1 Opisthorchis felineus | reverse complement strand
TAAGCAGACATCGATCAACCACTGTGCCTGCATCTTGAATTATGTGTGAGGAAGAGTCCAAGACAACGGGAATAAGATTATTGGGCAATCGTGCAAAGACCTGTCGCAATCTGTTGGCTGGCGTATCGGCACCATTTTGTCATCAATATATATACATCGAGTCTCTCCATCGTATTTTCTCGGCTTCTAAGGCCGTTATTATCCTACCCGTATCACAGTTAGTTGGGAATACGATCCGGTGCTATACGTTTTGGATATCCTGACCAGCGCAAAGGTGGTCAATTGAGATGGTCTCGATTCCGTATATTTTCACTTAACAACATTACTATGGGTCCGGTTTGACCGATGTAATCGCATGATCATTTGCAAGCATTGCAGCTTAACTCCATCGAGAATCCGGATGTGCTTCCGACATACCATTCATGTCTCGCTAAGGTGCAATTGTAGACCATAAGATAGCACTGTGAACCGCGATTTTTGTGTACACTCCTAAGTGATTGTTTCTAGCACGTCTTCGCAGTCTTCGAAACTGGCCACTACCTCTCGATATTCTCAAGTCCAGTTCTTCGTCGATCGTTTGGCCGGTGGTCAGAGTGTTATCCACGTGATCGGAATCCGAGTAGTACAGTATTCCACTACCACTCACTTCCGTGTTTGGTGAATTTTTGTGCTCCGCCTCCAGGAGCGTCGTGCACATACGTAGACACAATAACCTGCCATGTAGTAAAACGTCTATGCACATCACATTAGGCTCTTATTATGCTTATTTGCGATGCTTTTACAGGACACTTAAACAGAATATATTCCCTCTCCATCCTTCTCTTGAACAGAGATTGGCAAATGCGACAAGCATTTCAGACTGCACTCGCCATTCTTCAACCGAATCTGGTGTTTATCTTGGGTGATATTTTCGACGAGGGCTCTTGGATTGGCGATGCTGACTTCCTCTCTCATCTCGAACGCTATCATTACATATTTCAACACGATCGTTCCAAGACTATAGTGAAAAATGTCGTTGGCAACCACGATATTGGATTTCATTATGCGTGAGTTTTTCCATTCCGCTGTTTTCCCCGCGAAGAAGCTGTTCATACTTGCTTTTCCCCCACATGTTCCTTCCCTTGCGCGTGGATTTTGAAATCTACTCTCTGGTACTGCAGTAGTAAGAAGCTGAATCGATTATATTTTCGTGGACATCAACGTTGGTTCAGGGGGAACCAACTGTGCTATTGAGGCCACCTGTTTTAGTCTTTGGTTACAGCTACAGCACAAAGACAAATACCTCTGAAGAATGCTCTAGTGTAACCAGCCAACATAACTGTCATTCATATGGATATTGGTGTGACCGTACTTATCAACACTGGAAACACAGGTTCTACTCCTGTAAATCGCCCCTCTCCCCAGACATACTGACCGAACTCGTTGTCTACCTAGTTCCGTTAATTACCCCAATTTTTCTCAGAATACCGTTGGCCTTAGTGTCTTCTCCATCCAGCTTGGTATACCGACTCACTTAACCTCACAGTCGCGACCCAATTCTCTAGCGCAACAGTTAAAGCTTGTCAGGTTAAGATTGTGGGGGCGTGCACTATGTATGCCTAACAGTCCTCTGCGAAAGAAAGTTATGTTTTCCACTCCAAACTCTTGTTGACAAAATGTTCTGAGAGGACAGGTCATGACGTAGCAATGCGAACTGAAGGCGGCCGCTGTCCATTTGAGCATAGTGGAATCTCTTCACCTTCTTAAGTGAGTTCCAAACGATTCTTTCTGCGCTTGGTTAGGAACCCTACAAAACACGTAACCGACCCCAGTGGCGAGATTGCCGTCAGTTCCTGACCGGACACCTAGCAGACCATTGTATATCGTTGCTTATCGGGCTTAGTTTGGGTGAGGTTCATTATGGCGTGTTGCTATGACCTGGTCCTCAGATCAGTCGTTCAGCTGTGACACTTTCGGTGCGTAGCTACCATACCGGAGGCACGAGGGCTGAGATACTACCAGGTTGCCGAAGCCGAGACATGAACGGTCGAGATGCTGAGGTTGAGTTCGAACCACGGACCTCCTGGTCAGTTGGTGCCTTAACCAGATGCGTTTGTCTGATTGGTTTTGGAAGATGCAGGCACTTTTCTTCTGACCGTTTCCTTTGGTAGTTGTGGGGCCTTTCGTAATGTGTATCTACCATCTCATTTTCATTCGTTGCCAGGAGCTTATTACTCCATGGTTGTATGGCAGCTAAAGAGGCTCCGCTGCGGATGTGTGGCTGTCCATGGTGATGATTATATTGATATTGGAAGATGGCCGGAGACGAAGTCATGTTTAGGCCCTATGATGGGCTGATGATCGATTTTGTCACAGGCATCAGTTGCGCCATACTCAAACAGACCGATCGTATACAAAATTTTGAAACTGCTTGAAGTTAGTAATGCACCTTTGGGATTGATCATGGTGTTTTTTTATTCATCAAAGTTTCCTGACGCCCCAGCTCGTTATAGGAAATCCGTGACGTACAAATTGGACGATCCTTGCGGAACACGATCAACTGGTCCTGCGAGGGCGACCTTCTCTTGCGTCTTACATTCTGGCAAATGGTGAAGGCCATTCGTATTTTTCTCGTCGTACTATCGTCAGTGGGCATTTTCGATTTTTGGTTGTGGACCGGCTGACCGGATCCCACTTCACTTTATTAGCCACAGCCGTTGCTTTTGTACAGCTACTTACCCACCACAGGTGCTTTCATTCAGTGAGAATTGTTCTCTTGTCAGAAACCGAGGATAGCATTCTACACTGTCTCCAGCTACGTCCCGTACCCAGATACGAAAAATGGCACTCTTCAACTGAAATTCGAAGGATCAGGGCAAGCTCAGGGTCGAAATGCAGCAATCCACTGTTTGTTCAGACTCCCTAAGTTGTGTATTAGCATGTTTTCAGCCCAAGTTAATGTGGCCTTCCCCTCACTTGCATCCGTTTTACCAGAGAGTTGTTGCTGCGTCCCTTCGGTCGGTTCGCTTCGAACCGCATGTGAGGCATTGAAGTGATGCGGACCATGTATATCCGAAAGCCTGTATACAGACTTGGTAGGGTTTCTTTGGCTAGGATATGCATGTTGGACGTTTTCGTCGATGGCAGACAAGAAGGCATTTATGGGGAACCTCAAAAGCCTGTGTTCAATTCGTAACGTTATCCTAGTCAACACACTTGAGTCTGCCATTGTTTTACCGGCAGCTGCATTTACTGAACTTTGCACACCCAATCTAAGTGCCCCGTGAAGGCAGTTCAACGTGCCTTAGTTCTCAATCATTCATATCTTGTTGACACCTCTTGGAACATTCCAGCGAGAATATTCGTTTTGTTTCTTTCACTCGTGTTCTCGATGACGGCGTTAAAATAATCTCAGTCGGATTTTCTAACCGATTAATTCGTAGAAGAATAGATCATTGTTGTGATCTCTTCCCTTGCTAGGGTTCACCGCGCCGTTGAAATGTGTTGTCTGGTGAGGTTGCGATTCGACCTCGAAAAGCTCAGTCGCACCAGAGCCTGTGGTCGAATTTGGTGGGCGCAGAGGCTTAGCGGTTTCAGATGGTATACTTCAAGCTCACACGTCCACACAATAACCACGCTTAGATCAGATTACATCAGCTGTGCATGACTACTCGACAATGTCATACTCAGTACGCCTTTGTGACGACTCAGTGTTCCCCAGTCTTTGGTCGCACTTGGAAAACTTTGTCCACGGGGTGACTCCCGTTTGACCTCAACCGGCTATTTCAATGCGTTCAGACCCGTTAACCTTTTTCTTTTTTAAATTTCACAGCACTGACATTAAGAAGTACCGGTAACATTCCTTCTCTTTTAGGATATATCCCTATGTGGATAACCGATTCCGTCAGAAGATGACTCCATCCAGGAATAGTTCATCCGTCCGACTATGGTCGCACGCTGGTGTTCATTACGTCATGGCCAATAGTATGGCTTTTGAGGGTGACGAGTGTTATTTGTGTTCGGAGGCGGAACACAACGTTCGTGCTATCGCCTATCGTTTGCAGTGTATGCCAATCAACCGAAGCGCGACCGCAATTGCCCGGTGCCCGTTGGAAGAGAGTTACAGTCAACCGAAATCCTTTGTGGATCTAGACAGCGATAGTAAGTTGTGGTTAAAACGCTAGCTACTGGCCATAGGGTCCGACGTTCAAATCCCACCCTTCCGTTTTCCGTCAGCCCGGGCGTATATCAGCCCTCGTGCCCCCTTCGGATTGCACGACAGTTATACACCGAAAGAGTGCTACGACCTGACGTTTGCTTTGATTTCATGTCCCCGTTTTTTGATGACTTCAATTTTTCTCCTGCGCCTAATGTTACTTTACAGCAAATTCGCGGCTATTGTAGTCATATACCTAGTGGTAAACCCCCTGTGCTTGTGCCCTGGCGTCCTGCTGATCCAAACACTACATTGCCTCGCTCACTGAAATCTGGAACGTTTCAATCGGCTTAGTGAAAGTCCTTTAGGCAGTCGGTCAGCGCGTCTTAGCGCGCCTTCTCGATCGTACCTTGTGTTACTGTGTGCATTCATTCGAATTTGCCAAGTAACATTGTAGCAGTGGAGCTTCGGGTTGGGGGGTTGGGAGCGAACTTTACCTGTGTCTGTAATAAGTTCCTTGGATGCTAGTAATAGTTAATGAATAAGCTTACTTCATCACCGCCTCACCGGTCTCATACTTCTTCTGCTCGTTTTTCGCAGAATTTTCGCACGCGTTTTGCAAGCTGGTTTTTGCAGCGGATACGGTTGCAGTCACCAATTATTCACGTTAAAAGACGGATTTTGAACACAGACATGTTTACCCACAAATCTTGTACCTTGGTCATTGTTGCTGTTTCCGGCTTAGTTGGCAGAACTGCTCCTCGGAACTGTTTCACCCATGATGGGGTATCGGCAACTTTATGAAGAGTTTGAGAGCCTGATACAAAGCCAAATCGTGACGTATGCCAGTGTGCAGCCACCTGTCACTGAGCGTTCAAATCATCAAAAGAGTTCGCTAAGTTGCCCCAGAAGTCTGATTGTTCCTTTTGAAATTTCTGATCAGCGACATCTTAAAAGCAACTATCACAAGGCGACAGTCGTGGCGAAGGGTCCGGGACCTGGACTATGTTGATTTTGAGGACGAAGGTCGGAATGCCGATCAGTCCACGCCGTATGATCTCAATTGGCAATGCAGATGGCATGACGTACTTCCAACCAGTTAAGGTTCTTGCACAAGACTCTCCTATGACCGCACCTACTTTGACTCATTAACGAACCTCTTGATGTCATGAGTTAGTTTGCGCACTTGGGTTGTAACATCCTGACTGGTGATGGCGTGACCTCGGAAATCGCCTACCACATTAATAAAGCAATAATCGCCCTTCCTAAGCCTTAGTATCTCTGGCAACCACGAATGTACAACGTGTCCGTTCAAGCGATGCATCTTGGGTGATATAAAATTTGGCTGTTAGATGCACAAGGTATTCAAGGATCATCACATTCATCATGCATGTGCACGAATTCCCCATTTTTCCTGGTGGCAAGAATGCGTGATAGACCCTGGAATATTATGACGGGTCGTAAATAGTGCGGAAATTATGGAACTGGAATGGGTCGGCAATCTGCTTCGATTTCGTCCGTTAAGTCGCGTTCAGAGAATGGAGCGGGAGGGACCATTAGACCGATGGCGGAAACGTTACGAAGGTGACGCTTCAACGTGGAGGTGAATCGTTAAGAACTGTATCATCAAACTGACGTAGATTGGGTCGCTTTGAATTCCGCGCTAGGTTGTAAAGGGCCGTGAGTTTCTGTAGCTAGATATAAGCAGAAACGGTACAGAATCGAACTCAATGCGTTCGCGCTGCTCATTTTCGTCATCTTGAATAAGTTGTCAACTTTTGTTGCTTTTGTTCCGTCCCATGCACTATACTGTGTGGCAAAAAGTGACTCTTCTGAGTTTATCCACTGCCTGATGTACTTTAAATGGTTCCCCGAGGGGCGAATACGTCGAGAAAAGTAAAAATAGTCAACTCCGAGGGGGACACAACCATCTCTGTCTAACGGTCGTCGTGGCTACGCCTTTCGTGAACGTCGATGTCAATGTACAGTTCGAGTATTAGCTTGATGTCTATCTGTCCAGTTTGGATGTTTTGATACGAGGAGTTTGGTCCACTAGATGAAGGTACGCATTCTCATATTCACCGACGACTGCATATTGTTCGAACCTGCCGCAGATAACTTTCACCACCTAGCTGAAAAGTCTCTTGCTACCGCTGCGCAGTTTGGCCTGGGTATCAACGCGAAGACTTTCGTTCTGCAACAGCCTGCGCCATGTGGACTCTTCGAAATTCCTCCGCCCCTCAAGGTTGGAACAGAGTTTGAGGACTATGCCGAAGCAGGGCAACTCCGTTCCTCAGCTTCGACGAATTTCACTGGCTGACCAGTATTGAGCTGGTCTGGCGGGGATGCTACTGGAAATGCACACTCATGCTGATGACGTGGAGTGATTGGAACAATAATAGAGGCTAGTGAAAGGAACTATACTTTCGGCCTTCAGAACTGTCTGCCCAAGCAGTCCGATTCGATTAAATGAACAATCGGTATGTCGAGATCAACAGATCTTATTACTGCCAGAAAAGCAATGGCCTTCAATGTGTAGCCGCCCAGTTTCACGAACTACCTAATCACGCTTGGCTATTTCTCTCCCATTCTCGCATTTCCTGATGACCGAAACCGTAGCAGCTGGAATCCACGTATTTTTGGTACATAATTTATAGCTGATCAACTGAACTGAACTCAGTTCATCACCAAAGATGACGGTTGTGCGAATGAATTACCGTTCCATTTTCTTCGCGATTTATACGCTAACCCGTCTTTTCTGGCCAGTTCATCGAACCAATAGACATACGACACAACTGTAGCCTTTAGCGTAAGCCTTCTAAATGTCCTGGGTCTTCATATCTTGGTCACTATTTGCTGGTGTGGCCTTTTTGACAGCAGTAAAAGCTACCGATCTCGAAATCATGTTTTCATTTAGTCGAGTCGGATGGCTTAGACAGATAGTTCCAAGAGCTGAGAGCATGGCTGTGTCTTCAGTAGCCTTCTAGCCAGATCATATCGGTATTGTTGAGCTACTGAAACCTGTCGAAGTTGACGGACGGAATTACTCTGCTTTGACATGTGTACTGTTGAGGGGAAGCGAATTGATAATAGAGCGCGCATGATCTGAGTCAAATTGCCTACTCCAGAAGGAAAGGAAGTCTTTAATTGAGGATCGCCATCTGTAACTGATGACCATCTGGTCCAATTTAATCTATGACTAGAGAGAGATCGTTCGGCTGTAGCACCCGTTCGGTGCCTAACTGTCATGCCACCAGAAGGAAGCATGAGAGCTGGGATACTGTCAGGTTGCCCAAGCCTAGACAGGGGAAGTCGAGAAACAGAGGTCGGATTCGAACCACGGACCTTCCGGTCAGTAAATTCGCGCTCTAACCATTGAGCTATCTCGCCCAGTCCATGACTAGCTTGGCGTTGGTCGTCTCCAAGTGACTGGGTGTTAGCGCTTGTTTTGAAAGTTTTTACTGGTCAGGAACAGATGATATTCAGCACACATTTGAAGAAGTCGCTTCCCATTGTCCGTACGCTGGGCATGAACTGCGAATCTTCCCTCCAGCTATGTTTCTCTCGGGTTTAGTCATCCAACTTGGGCATTCATATCACCCGCCAGAAATTCAATATCCATCCTTCTTGTTGACCGAAGCCATCATGACGGATCTTGATAAAACCCGTCCTTCTCAGTCTCAGGACTGCAGTCTGTCGGAGCGTATGCTGATACGACCCGTATTGATTTCAGTTGAACCAGACAGGTTTGTAGCGCAAAGGCGACTGTTTACAGGGCTCCATTCCAGGAAAACGCATTCAGTCTTGGAGTTGAGTGCAACTCTCCCCACCGCAGATGCCACGGACCATTGCATTAGAATCACCAGATACTCGAAGAGTTAAATGTGGAACATCTGAGCCGGTCTTAAGCGGCCTGAGGTGATCGAAGTTTAGTCTTCTATCGTGTACAGCATACATAGACAGAAGGGAGAAACAAAGTTCCAGCAAGAGTGTCTGTTGCCCAATTTGATGGAGAAAACGGACCTTAAAATCTGCAATGTAGATGAGATCTTGTGAATTTTGCAAGGCATTAGTTTGTTTTGTTTTGCTGGGCGATAGTTTAGACACGGAACAGTGGTTAGGGAACTGGCAGGTGGATTCACTGCAGTGCACTGCGTGAATGAGATTGATACTTCCCGTTGTGTTTGTTGATGGTTAGGGTCTTTTGAGGTCCCATTCTTGAGACTTGGACTTGAAAGCGTGACCCACAAGGCACTGGGTAGTGGGGTCTTGTGAGGGGACCGTGCCCGGATCCAGTGATTCAATAGTCTGACTCGCTTGGCTGTGAGAGACTGGTACAGCTCGAGGTGCTGTGCGGGTATAGTTGAACAGGTTTGTGATTGTTAGGCGCCTAGGCACACATTCCTTAGGTATAGCGGCAAATTTCGTGCACATTAGGTTGACTGATCACGCTCCTCGTTGAATCGCCGGTTTGGCAGCCTTGTAGGACGTACCAAGACGACAAGTGAGACTGGTTAATCCGTTAATTCCAGTAGGACAGGGGCGCGATGGCTGTATTTGGGTCTCAGCGTGGTAGTGTTGTGTACGTCCCATCGCGTCCTGTAGCTGGCATTTTTAGGGCTTTGAAACATTCCGAACTGTGAATGGAGGGCATTACTTTCCAGTTTGTGAAACCGCTCTGCGCGTGCAAAACTCGGATAAGGTAGAATATTTTTTGTCGTGAATACATTCAAATTCTGGAGTTTCTCTTGTGAAGTTGAATCAACATTAGAGAGCCGTTGAGCATCTTAATCCGTCTTATCTCATGTGGTCCGACGCACCGATGCAAAAACAGGAATCTTCTCTTTGTACTATTTCCGCTTTCTTTCGTTTTCCTTTTCTCAGCAGCGTTTCCCTTCATTTCACTTTTAGCTAGTCGACCCTATAACTACACACGGCCGATATTGTTGCAACACTTTCCTCTCTATCGAGACACGGAAAACCCGTGTTCCTCCCAACCCGCAGATGCTATGCCACACACCGGGCGTTTAAAAAGGTATCGGCCCCGATGGGACTGTCTTTCTTTGGAGGCATCTCAAAAGGTTTGTTTTCCCCATACCAGTTCTTGCTGCTCTGTAGTTTGATGTCACTTGGTGTTGTATTTGCCATTGTTCCTTTACTCGTGCTGTGTGTCGAGTATGGATACACGCTTTATCGTTTGTGACAGCTTTCTATGTCAACACGGAGACAGCGGTTCAGCCATCATTTTGGATCCATCTTTCAGTGCCAGTTAGCTTGAATTCCTGCCCGTGTGCGGGTTCTCGTATCCATAAGGAAGCTTAGTTGTGTCTCCCTTGGTTATCCCTAATTCCGAATTCCCGTAACGACTGCTTTTAGCTCTGGACAAGTTACGTCCGGGTCAGTTTGTTTCTAACCCGTACATGCGAACCTTTGAAGAGAGATATAAGCAGACACGAGGTTAACTTAAACCACATTCGGAGCCAGCTCAGATGGTCTGTCTCATGGATCCAACATCACCAAATGTACGATTTTGTTACGTGGCTTATTGTGCTGTTGAGATACGATCGTTTGACCTTGATACGACAGACACAGTATCTTTGATTGTGGTTTCTCAGTTTCCGGAAAGGTGTTATGCAAACCCGTTGCAATGGAGTGAACTTCAAAACCGCTTCCGGGCGAACTTCAAGCCAAGCTTAGGGACATCATCATCATCGATAGTAATGCCGGTGCTTACCTGCCATACGACCTTGAGAAAGAATGCCTAGTAAGGGGTGGAAAGAGAGGGGAAGGGTGGGAACTTATTCCTAACGGCATTATGTCCCTGTGGAAAACGAGCAAGAGCAACGCACCTACACCTTGGAACAGCAACAAGATAAACGCGTTTGAGCATAACATCGACTTAAGACGCCGATGGACCGGATGCCCTTTGCGAACCGCACTTGACGTTTGTCAGCAGTACAGCGATAAACAAACTTCAGCTGGTCAAACTGCCTAGCAAGTAACAAAAAATCGTTCAGCTGTGTCGCCTTTTCGGTGCCTAGCTGCCATGTCAACGGAAGGAGGTACGAGGGCTGGGATACTGCCAGGTTGCTCAAGCCTAAACAGGAACAGTCGAGATGCTAAGATTGGGTTCGAACCACGGACCTTTCGGTCCGTAAGCTGGCGCTTTAACCACTGTGCTCTCTCGAGCTTCTAGCTCCCTGTGGAGAGCATGCTGTTACTAGCAAGTAAGAGCATGCTCTACACGAGGACCGATTACGTGCCACATCCTGTGAGTTTCCTAACCACGTTCAAGGAAACCCACAAATCCCAACCAGGATCACGCGAAAGCCCCGCAACATTCAGCCTAATAGTAGCCACCTTCCTTTCGAGTTGCCGTTCCCCAACGGGCCTTCCGGCAACAGGAGTTCGGAGTTGAAAACTTCCTTTTTTCTGTAGGCGGTATTTAGGCATGCGAAAAACATGTCCCATCCACCTTAACTTGATGGGGTTTCTTTACTGTTCTAGTGGTTCGGAGTCATAATCCTACGCACCGCATCACACTGCGGACATGATACAGCCAGTTAACGCTTGCTACTCTGCGAAGATACCGATGATCAGACATCCATCATGGGATCGGGGGGGGGTTCAAGTTTCACAGCCGTAGAATAGGTTTGTTCTTACACACGACCTTTTGGCTTCAGTAGAGTTCGTTTCTGACGGCATGCGCGACGGAAGTTCGCAAATGTTGCTTACGCCTTGATCATACGTTCATGGATTTCTTCTGTCATGGTTCAGTCACGGTTTATGCAATGAAACAGATGAGTAAACCGGTCAACAAACCCAAGTTCCTCCCAGAAGTTCCAGGAGGACAGGGGTCTGGAAATCCTGAAGCAATACTCTGCACTGCATGATTACAAAACGCGTATTGGAACTACGGATCACATCTGAAGTTGTATCTGGAGTAAACTTTGCGGACTGATGGTCGTCGAGTAACAAGACAATCTCATCTGCATAGTACAAGCCTCCAAATGTTATTTAGATCATCAGGGCCTCGATCCTTGAAAGTGTGTGTTTTCGATGATGAAGCCGAACAAAGCGAGAGAGAATGCAGCCTTGCCGAACCTTACTGGTTGTAGGAAAACTACTGGGTAGTTCTGAACATTTTATGCGAACAGAGGTGCGGGAACAGTGAGCACGAAGTATATTTACGAACTGCTGCAGCGTTCCTTTGGCCAAGTGTATGGGAAGGAACTGATTTATCTATGGAGTGAAAGGCTCCCAAGAAGTCTAGGAAAACTGCAATTGTTGGTTGGTGTTATGTATGGCTCTGCTCAACCACCAAAATTGATGTGAAGATGAGGTCAGTGCACTCCGAGCGTTGCTGCTCCTTCGGATTAACGTCTCTTGTGCGTTGCAGTGTTTTTGAAGCTGGTAGCCACGTTATGACAATCGAATGGTTCGAATCAACACGTGTGTTCCAGAATGATCGGCAGTTGAGTCGACCGGCGTCCACGCCGGTAGCTGATGGTTGCGGGATGGATTTGGCCCCGCGGTTGTTTCGACACTAGGGGACGCCAAGCAGCACAACGATTTCCACTGCGCAGGAACAACTGGTGGCTAACACGGATTTGCAAAAGATGTTCGAAGGCAGCTTGTTAGCTAGACTGCTTAAGAAGCTAAACATAAAAATGGAGAACGTGATATGCCTCAAATTCGTTCGAAATTATTTGCTGGTCGGCCATGGAAGGGGAAACCAAGAAGGACGAAACCGGTCGTGGGCTGTCAAAGAATTTTCAGCAACCTAATGAGTAGTGCATTACGTATATACACGTATCGCGAAATCTCGAATATCGTACCAACTGAAACATGAGGTGGCCTGGTGCAGCACATTCAGTTGCATGGAAACATCACAAACGAGAGATTCAGCTGGGTTCCAGGTGAGTCTCGCAAAACCAAATTCGTTTGCAAATGAGTGCATTTCGCTAAACCTGGGTTGATCGCAGAGTAGAAATTGGGTAACCAACTGAGTTACTAGGTGAGCTACTCATGAGTAGGCAAAATGGATACACAATGGACACAGTGTTAGAATTGGCTTGGATCTTAAACGGCGGTCTTGAATTTCTCATACCTGTCTGGTGTACGATCAGATTCCAAAGAAGCTCTTGCGTCTACCGGACACCTGTTTCTGTGTGCTTTCTAACTGCCGATAGCTTGCGAATCCTCTCGGTGTTATTCGACAGGGACTTAAACATTGACAAGTTGACGTACTTTGTGGTTGAGCAATCCGCCCATAAGCGTAGAAGAATCATGAAGACCAAACATTTTCACAGCTGATAGTTGCATTTTGCGCTGCTTTAGACGTTTCACCATCAAACAAGGTTATATCCAACAGCTCTCCGTCTCTTTTCGGACTTCGAAGAACAGGTCGTGCATCAGCCAGCCAACTAACGGAACATCTCAGTGACTTGTTAGCAAATACTTACTACCTTACCAATTGCTGCGTGATCTTTTTGGCTTCCGAGCTGCTGTCTATGCAAGCACTAACTCTGCATATGAGCAATAGCCTTGGAAGACTAAACACATAACTAGTTCTATTGGTTATCATTTCTTGGCCGGGTTGCCCAGCTGCAGTCACCGTGCTCAGGGCTTGCGTGGAGTGGGGTTCATAAGCATTATGCGGTAAACCATGAAACAATGTTCCGATGTGTTTGATTCAATGCTGTTTGTTCAGTTAGTTCAGCAACTCAGCTGCAGACAGCGGTCGAATGGTGCGTTGCTTGCAACTGGTGCACATTCATCCATTGATAACATGGAAAATGGGGCGAACACAGTACCAGCTTGGAGATGATAGCCTTGGTGACTCAAGGAAAGAATCACAACAAATATGCGTTGAAGGTGATAGGCTTGATGTAGGCGCTCCGTTAGCCGCCCGATCGAGCCATGTATGCAGTTATCGCCGGGCGTTGTCCTTTCTCTCGGGGTTTCCATCGGGATGGACGACACTTGCCAATGTAAGTGTGTACACCATTCAGAGCTTCCATAATGTGCTGCGGATTTATAATCTGACCATCTTTTCGCCGTTCTCACGCTGTTCATGGCTGGATTAAAAGACGTTAGTCCGCGATCTAACCAATGCAGCCTATGGTGTGCGACTAGCGCGTGCATCATAGGTAACTTGCATCTGGCGCACTACTGCATTGCTAGTCCGATGTCCCCAGATTATCCGGGCAATGCTTCGAAGACACTGTTGGTAAAACTCTGAAAGTCGTCGTATGTCTTCTACACCATTTCTCCGATCCTTAGATTGATGAGGATTCGACTATCGTCATGTGTAACCAAGGTACCGAATGTATGGGGAAGAGTTCCAGACGACAAATCACTGCAAAGCTTAGGAGGAACGATGGGTGGGAGAGCCCATGTTTGCCTGATACCGCCTGATATGATATTAGATGATAGCCTTCAATAAACACGCTCGCGAGCGCGGGAGATGGTGTATATTCCCCGCATAAGATACAGTTTCTTCAACTTGATCAGATTTCACCGCCAAATACCCCCATAGTTTCCGATGTTTTACGGAGCCGATCGCAACCCTTAGTTCAGGAATGATAGGTATTATTGGTTGTTGGAGAAGATGGCACTGTTCCAGATTCTGTCTCAATGTGAAGGTGTGGTCAATGCAGTCGCGGTCAGGTTGAAAATCAGTTCAGTTCTCAAAGGTCTGACTGTGGATGCTCAATCAATGGGCGCTGGATAATTCCCGAGATTAGCAGATTCAACACAGGTTTTCTGATGTTACTGAACGCTTTTTTTGAATATTGGACTTACCATTGGCGCACCCCATTCATTGGTACTCTGGTTTCAGCTTTCTTCTAAAGGCTTTTTACAAAGCTTTTACAAAAAAGACATCATAAACGAGAGATTCAGCTGGGTTCCAGGTGAATCTCCTGCAAAACCAAATTTGTTTGCAAATGAGTATATTTCGCCAGCTTCACCGCTTTCTTCGAAAAGTGCAATCTGCAAGCTATTAGAGTTTGATACCTTGTCCTCTCTCATTCAGTAACCGTTTTAACTGGTGGTGCATTCCTGTCCAGATTGATACGAAGGATTGTGGAAATGCGTACTAACCGAGCTATCCTCCGCACTGATTATGGTCAAACGGCCTCTGTTCACTCCCCTTTTTCTGGGTTTCTTCACAGAAACACGCGAGCGATATCGTTACATAGCAAATTATGTTTTGTTCCCAGCCACTTTGGATCTGGATTGGCAATGTACAACTTCTGTTGGCCCTCGTACACCATTCCGTTATAAGTGGTCGTTGGTTTGTCCGCTGAGCTGAGCAGTTTGACTGCAAACGTTTCATCACTAATCGAGGTGACATCATCAGTGTGCGCAACAGTACTCAACGCCCAACCAGTAACCCATCGCTACGCCCCACTCCGCTCCCTTACAACGCACTGATGATGTCAACTTGTTTGGTGATGAAGGGTTTACAATCAAATTGTGCAGCTCAGTGAACAAACCAACAACCAGCCACGCTATCTGACCTACCAACTTTCTCCGTTGTAAGTAGTCTTGTAACGCTGACTTGATTCAATCGACCCCGTGACTCAATCTGTGTACGCGCTCCCCTCATATGTCTACGAACTGCTGAGTACATACAGCCATAAACGGGATTTCTGACCCATTCTAGGGCTACCCGAATAAAGTGTTAGCCGCTTTCCTCTGTTGGTTTTCTAGTTACTCATGCGAATGCCTCCCTGCGAAAGCACGGTAATATTGATCATATTGCATCTGTCATATTCCTGGGTACCTAATGTTGTTGCCTTTTTCGTCGAGAGAAAGCTCGGCAGATAGTGACAGGAGTGTCTTGCGGGCAATTTTTATCGGCTTGGTTTTCGATATTGCACTCCTCAATTATGAACTTGAAAAAAACCAAACGAATTCGGTTGTATTAGACGGATGGTCGCAGTATGGTGGGGCAAATGGCTGTGAACCGCCATCATCATCATCATCATCTGAAAAAAACCAAACGAATTCGGTTGCATTAGACGGATGGTCGCAGTATGGAGGGGCAAATGGCTGTGAACCGCCATCATCATCATCATNTGGCGTTGCTCTAACACCTGACGGAGTGTGAAGATGTGGTCAACGCAGCCTCTACCCGGTCGAAATCCCGCTTGATTCTCACGAGTCAAGGTTTCGCGTGCCACCGTAAGACGACGAAGAATCAGTGACGCCAGAGGTCTTGTCACAACAGGAGTCAAACCGCCATATAATCGTATCAAGTGGTGGGCCGTTGCAGAGAGAGTCGTCAGATAGAGGAAGCGGCGTATTTGCGTCAGCTCGAATTATTGACTTTTCCAAAGCAAAGGGCGGGTTCAGTAAAACCTGAATACAAAAAAATGTGAAAATGAGTGTACATCAGTCAAATGATTAGATGTAACAAAACCAATATTGTTTTCTGTTTTTTAAATTCTTATTTAACAGTTATTGGAACAATTGCGTCCGCGCCTCGTTCTTTCCGGGCATTCTCACTACGCCTGTCAGCTGGAACATAGACTACCTGGGGAACCAGACACTGTTGTCCCAGAAATCACGGTGGCCAGCTTCTCGTGGCGCAATTTGCCAAATCCAAGTTTCCTGTTGGTAAGTTTGTCACATGACTTCTTCCGTCTGTCTTTTTTTAAATTGCGAAATTACGGCACTAGTCATAATTCATTCACGTGATTAACTTGAGGATATCAATGGCTGTCCGACGTTGGTCAAAGTGACCCAGTTGAAACAAAAATTGGTGCAAGAACAACAATCTTGCAGGATGAATTCATTTCGTATCGCCTCGTCTGCTGCAATGCGGGTAAAGCGGAACGCGTCAAATAGAATACAATTCTAGTTTCCTCATTTCTATGGAGCTAAAATATGACACACCAGTAAAATCAAGAGAGCCTCACAGTAACACTAGGGTCCTCCTGAGCGCACGCTACGGCACTGAAATGACTCATCAATATTACCTCGAGGAACTTTACCGATGTGGATGGCCGCTTCGTGCTACAGCCCGGTAAGAAGGACGAAATTCAGTTCTGTTTCCTGTCTCGACCAGATGCCTGGTGGATTGATTTTCGACTCGTTTTCAGTTAATTTAGAGTCACGAAGTCGTTTGCACGTGTTTCTAGCCTCTAGTCAGTTCCTACAACTGCAGGTGATTGGGAAAATGCCATGTCTGGTTGCTAAAATCCATGTCAGAGTTTTGATCGGTGGTAGTGGTGGGGCCCTCGTTTACACCCGTAAAGTTCAGGTGTGCGACAGTGTATGGTCGGTGCAGGGTCATCTTTAAGGTCCGTTTAAAGCGACTAAAAGCTTGACCGCTAGTGTAAGGAATCTCTGAGTAAATAGGCTTTGGTACTCTAACATGTGTCTTTTTCTCGTTTGTTCTGAAACGGTCAGGACAATTGTTTTTTGGGAATTCAACCTCATCAAACGATGCTTTCTTTATGAAATAAGATCTGAATCAAACGAAGTTTATGCTGCCTGGGACAGAAACTCGCAAAACTGAGGTTCTGTATGGTAGGCAGCGAGACGTAGTACCATCAGTAGTCCTGGTGACGCCCAAAAAAGAAATTTTGTTTTCTACAAGTGAAAGGACGTTCTGGTTGATTGTGTTAAAAACTAAGAGCAAATGTTCAGCCTGTTCTCCATCCGCTGTCGCCAGCAACGTGTCTTCTAAATGTCGCTTATGCAAAATCGGATGCCCAGTGTACTTTTCTACTGATTCTTCAATTTTTGCCCCTGAGTCCCAAAGTACTCCTTAGTTGGCTGTACCATCAATTAACTTGTAGCTGGTGCCTTAGTGCACTTTAAAATGAGGTTCTCAAAAACGGGAATGAGCGTCTAAGTGATCACCTGAGGAATTCTGTGAAGAGGATGTTTTTAAAAAGTGATTGCGAATCAAAAGAACTTATCAAAGTTAGCGAAATGCACTCATTTGCAAGCAAATCTGGTTTTGTGGGAGACTTACCTGGAACGCAGCTGAATCTCACATTTATGATGTTTTCAAGCATAAGCTTGACGAAAACTCGGGGACTGCGCCTTCCTGATGAGCCTCAAGAAGGGTGAAAACGGTCGTGGGCTGTCGAAGAATTTTCAGTAATCTTACGAGTAGTGTATTACGTCTATACAAGTTGTCAAAGTCTTTAATGTAGCATGAAATTCCACGTGTAGTTATCGAATAGCGTCTCATCAGAGTTGTTCGAATGGGCCGCTTGGTAACTGGTGATAAGGCGAATCTGTCATAGCTAAAAAAGGACTAATTGGAAGTCCTTAAACTTGGCGCAAATGGACATCTGATAGGTTCAACTTTATTGAATTTTGGTCTGAGATAAAATCATGCAGCGAACGAACATTTGACTCTCAAATAACCCACCACTTTGTTCACATTTAACTAACCGGAAGGTCTGTGCTTCGAACCCAACTTCTGCATCTTGACTGCTCCTATCTAGGCAACCTGGCAGTATCTCAGCCCACGTGCTTCCTTCGGGTGGCATGGCAGCTAGGCACCGGGAGGATATTACGGCTGAACGACTATTCAAATTGGCCCGGAGGGACAAGCATCCAAAGTTATGACCTCCAGTGATGGTGGTGTTTCTTCCCGTCCTATCCAGAACGGGCTGCCAATGTTGCTTTCGGGCTTAAAGTCTTCTGATTTTTCATTAGGCACTACCCTGTCCATGGATGAGGTTTTGCTGTGCGGTTATCGTTTGCTGCATGGTCACTTGCCCCCAAAGCTTCAGCATCCATTTCCAGCGTGTTGAACACCTCATCTAACAAACACTGTCGTCCCCTTTGGTGTCTTCGCGAGTGTGATTCCTCAGGTTTCCACTGCGTGTCTACGTTACCAAGGTCGTCTTGCAGCAAGGCTCATGTTTTTTAAACAGGCTCACAGTTTAAATGGAACTCTACTCCTGAATAAAATGTCCAGAATACATGAGCACGATGCATTCTGTCCACTCTATTTTAGAAACATTTAAAATTTTGTTCCTTTCACTTGATACTTCTGGCGAGGTCCACGATAAAACTGATGATGAAACTCACCGGCAGCCCACTACTGGCTTCTTCTGGGGCTCGTCAGGTGAACATAGCTCCCTCCGAATTTTGATCACCCCCCACTATACTGTCTGCACGAAACGGTACTCCGCTATCCATCCTGTTAACTAGACGGAGCCCCGAGTTAGCTATTGTTCGGTTCATTCAGGGGAAGAATGCCGTAAACGAATAATTCATTCGAATGTCGTTTAGCTTTCACAGTACTCCCAATTTAGTATGCATTTCCTCAGTTCGATCGCTAGTTAGTTCCCCGCTGATGTGTTTCCTTTCCAAATGATTTGTGTTCAACCCCGAACTACAACACTGAAAACAACAGATTTATCGTTCAACGGTAGCACCGTTTCGATCCGCAGCTGCCATGTAGCTCGAAAGAAACACAGGGTCTGGGACACGATCAGGATGTCGAAGCCCAGCTAAGCACCACAAACAAACGGAGCTAGCTAGGTTTCGTGGGATATCGACACGATTTGCTGTGTTCCGGGACGCCAATAACGGTCCTCGTGTTGGTTTGCTGTCACAAAATAGTCCTGTGAACAGAAACCTAACATTTCTTTTAATAGAGATCTCGCCCTGTAGGTGAAGTCAATCTGAAAAGCCGAGAAGCAATGTACAGCTGTTTCATCCTTATTGAGAATCGTCAGCAGTGCCCATCTCACGAAACACCCGTAGGGATTCACGAATCCTCGATCCTCGGCTAATAGTTTGAACACGGCGTTTTCGCCACGAGCGGCTCGTGGCTCGGTGGAAAGACAGGCTTCATCGGTAATGTCATGTGTGTAAATTCATGTTACTCACACTGCTGGTCAGTCGCTCCTGGCTGAACAGTTTAGTCTTCAATTACTTCCTGTGAGGTTGTGAGTTCGAATTCCCCGGTAGATTCATGAGGTGCGCACTTGCAATGATTCCCAATAAGGATGGAACAGCTTTGCGGTGCTTCTCGGTTTTCACGGTAGATTAATTCCAATCACGGGACGAAACATCAATCGACGATTCCCCTCACACCATCAAGAACACTTCTTCGATCTCCATTCAGGATTGAGAGACTATCATGTGCATCCTTCCAACAAAATCTGACGTTACCAAACAGATTTGTTGTGCTTCCAGTAGCCCAATGTGGCGAATGTTTTTTGTGCCGAATGGGACCGGCAAACCGTGCCTGCTTCTCCCCCCTGCGTGAGCAGATGAGAGGCTCTTCTGCTGGTGCTTTACAATTTCACTTATCTTTTTTACCTTTTTATTGAGGTGCTACATAGCGCTATCACTCTTGTCCATTTTCTGCCATCATCCTGACCTCTTGTCTTTTTTTTTCTCGTTCCAGCTCACAGTTTCCCCAACTGAACATGCGGTTTCCAAATGTTTCCTTCCCACTGAACTCACTATTGTAGTTTTTTATATTTTAGGACTTGTATTGACCGTCTGCACTTTTTTCTGTGATAAATACATGGTTCGCGCTATTCGACGGACAGTATGCCGCCGGCGTGTCCCATGTGTATGACGGCGTTGTTTCTGCTATTTTCACTTCGTCTTTTTGCACTGCACAATGTTAGTCGCCATTCACAGTGGCGATTCTGTGCCTTATGATCGCGGCGGTTTGCTCAACTGAAGAACGACACATGGGAGTGGCAAGGAAAACTAGTCTCAGCCTGGGATCTATTCTAAGTTATCCCTGTATACGCACGCGTGGGTGATTTGGGTTGTAGTTGGTTTGTGACGCTTTCGACCTTCTACAGACTTTCTGGTTCGCACTCTTCACCAAACCCATCCAGTTCTTTCACCTTACCATATTGTTACATGGTCGATGGTCGTTGGCTTGTTCGCTGAGCTGGGCAATTTGATTGCAAACGTTTCATCACCAATCGAGGTGACATCATCAGTGCGTTATTGGGGAGCGTAGTGGTGCGCAGCGGTGGGTTGGTGGTTGTGCCTCTATAGATATTGTTACATCATTAAACAAATCCGAAAAATTTGAATCGATTTATAAGCAGTAACGTGGGTCGCGCTTGCAATAAATGGGTTTAAAAATCCAACATTATGATCAACTTTTGAGGTCTATAGGTTTTCTAGACTCGTGAAGCTGGCAGGACACGGAAACCGACACATGAGGATGCACGAATCTTCTGAGGGGAAAAAAGTCCGATCCCTCATGGATTCTTACTCCCTCTTCTACACATATTTGATAGACAAGTGTTGTAAAGGTTCACTGTCTAAGCATAACGCATTGCGCAACGCGCTGTTGGTCGTAAATGACCATCACCCATTCGCATCAGGACAGTATGCGTGCAAGCTGCGTAGGATTGTGAGCTGTGACTTTCTGGTTTATTGACGAAGTACGGACTAGTAGCGCGAAACAGACGATCAAGGTAGTTAATTTCTTTCCAAAACTTTGCTTCAAGTTTTCCAAGTGGAAGCTTTGC
>SJOL01006392.1:384187-420185 GCA_004794785.1 Opisthorchis felineus | reverse complement strand
TATTATTATTATTATTATTATTATTATTATGATAGACAACTTCTTTTATGAGCTACCCCTCAATTCAAATCATTTGTTGAGTCCTGTTTACTCCGCTGGTTTTTCCATACTTTGTACCGATTTCCTTTCGTTTGACACCAGATGTTATGAATGACAATACTTTTGGTACTCGTTAGCAGCCAAATATATCGTCTTTCTTTTTGAATTTCAAATTCTCACTCGAATGCGTCATCCGATATCGTCTAGTTTAAGGGGGCGTCCACAATTCAGCTTTGCTCTAAACCGTTGTTCATCTGCACGTCGATACACACACCTGAAGGAATTGAAAAAAGTATTTAAACCGGAAGTTCGATTGGTCTTCTTTCTACAGGGGCTTGAGGAAAGACAGTGCCGCACCGGTGGTAGGCCTCCCAAATGGCTAATTATCAATAACACTGAAATAAAACACCAGCGGGTAGGCTGCCACTTCATTGTCCCTCGGTATTCTGTCGTTATCTCTTCGAAAATCCAGCTTCACTGTGTGCTAGAATCTCCTACCCACACAATCACCCGGGTGAATAACAAACAAAATAGACCGGGGTTGCCCCTCCCACGGTGGTCCCTTCTTCGGGGGAAGGTGTTACTGTACACGGGAAGTTGCACGGAAGATCAGCGCAAGAGAGAGTCAGTCCAGTGGATTTTCTCTTTCTGCTCAGTGGCGAATGTTTTCAGTTTTCCGGCAGTGCAAAGCAGCAAAAAGTGGGTGATATTCGTAGGGGGAATGTGCCGTAGTGTCATTTACGGATTGTGTTCTCTAAATGAAGCCCTCCGGAAAGGAACTTGAGCATTAACATTGGACTGTGAGTGACTGATGAGATGTGCAACTAACTGACGCTTAAAGAGGACATGGCGTGACCAGCTCTTAACCAGCAGTTTGTGTCACGTGATGTGATGTTCGTTGGCTCTTCTAGTGACGGATTTTCCGGCAAATTCCGTGTGGTTTGTGGGATAATTTCCCCCGTTAACGCATTGTTCGTATTGAGCCACCAATGAGTATTCACCGTTTCCCACAGGAATCGTTTGGATTGCGGCAGTTAATCTGTGATCTTGGTAAGTCTCAAGGTTGTTTCCATATAACGACAGTCGTTAATCCTCCCAATACTCAGAAATTACACGCTCTTCTGTGGGATGTTGAGTGTCCATCAAACTCACAACCTCAGTGGTCTAAAGTTGAGGTCTGGTTGTCGTCTTTTGGGTAAACTTCTCCGCCACTCACTACCCGTCTTCAACCTGCGTTCACCGTTCTTAGCTTACTGAAGCTTTTCCGTGGAACAACAGACATCTGGTCATGGTTCGGTGAACGACAGACCTCAGTTTGTCAGTACCTGATTGTCTTCCCTAGTGAAACCTGTCCATCAGGCGATGACTTTCTGTATCTGCTTACATGACATTAATCCGGGAAAGCTGGTTTGCATCTAGCCGTCGTAGTCAGCGTTGAGGTTCGAACCACCCAAAGTGCCCATGTTTCTTTGTCCGTACTAACACCATCACCACCACCACGTATGTGGGAGTGAGTCGGGAGCAGGCGTTGCGTTTTCGCTACGAAAGCCAAGAATTCTATTCACAACAACCAAAACTACTGATCGATCCCATCATCACTTTGTGCTCAGCTTGTTGTTAACGCATATCGGTTAGCCATGACACAGAGACTGATGGGGACATCGTCTACAAGGTGTGTTGTTGATATCACAGAAATTAATGCGGATACTGTGAAATTTAATTTGATTGCATTGCATGCTTGGCTTGAAAATTTGATTTATCCCAGGTATGTTGTTTTAGCAGTCCTGACCAGACGTTGCGAACACACAGGAGTGATTTCACTTGACGCCGCCCCTTAAATCTCTCTGGTTCATGGTGTGCAGACAGCACCATCAATTGGTGGGCACTGATGCGTCGCTGTGACGAACGGCGTTCTGAATAGCAGCCACAGTCCCATCGAGTTTTTTGACTTCAGTTTACGGTTAGGATATTCGCAACACCTTGTTCAAGGCTTGAAATCTTTCTGTTGAGAATGAAGTCTGAATTAGGGAACTTTTATTTTGTGTCACTGGGTATGAAGTGTGCTTGAAGAAACCAATTCACGTTTCCCGCACTGCGACGGTTTTTCAATGTATGTTCAATTGGTTGAGTGTCTTCGATTACTGAATTTTCTCTATTGAGTGGTTCGCTTCTCCTAAGTGAGCTTTTGTTTGCCTTTACAATACAGGGACTCTCGGTAGGCGAACGCATTTCCACGGATCAGGTCTTTTCTTCCATCGCTTTCTACGGAGCTGTTAGTTCTAGTTACGCAATTAGACTGAGTCTATTTTTACTCCTGTTTTAGCGTTGATCCGTCCCGAACGTTTTTCACTCGGGTTTGAAAACCCACCTACATTTGGCGAGATGCCATCCAGTCCAGATTGTGAGAAGAGTCGTCCGATTGGGCCTACCCTACTCCCGGATGATGTTGTTCCTACCGGAGGCATAGGACCTTCCCTTCCAGTGGATTTGTTCAAATCCAAACTTGTGAATCAGTCGGACGAGTATCGGAATGCAGATCGCATCGTTGAGGATTTGGGGACCATTGGTCCGTTGCTTCCAGGACAAGAACTGCATGAAGAATTGCGGCACTTCAGCTCGACAAAGGTTAGTCAATAATTGTTCTAATATTACCTGTATAGTTCGAACCTTATTCATGTTTGTTGAAATCCATGAACTGTATCTGAAGTGTAATGACATTCACTTTAGTGAAGAGGGTTTTCCTTAAACGTCACCTGGATAATTTACATTTAGAAACGAATTTGTGTCAACCGGTCTTACGGTTTTTGCGCTTGTACTGGAAGTGGTGTATCAAGTACGTGTTTTTTCATCTTTGGATAATAGTAAATAGTAATAATCGTCCACCTGTAGCATCGTTTCGGTGCATAGCTGCCATAGTAGGCGAAGGAAGCAAGTGGGGTGAGGTATTGCCATGTTGCCCAAGCCTAGGCAGGAATAGTCGAGATGCCGAGGTTGGGTTCGAACCACGGACCTTCCTGTCAGTAAGTTCTCGTCTTAACCACTGAGCTATCTGGAGCTCTTACCTTTCGAAGAACAGTATGTGCCGGTAACAAACGGTGCATGTGCATTGGAGTCGTCTCCGATCCCCGCTATCAGCAGTTTTCCCGCCGTCTAGTAGGCATGAAACGGATGGGTAAGTTGGGTAGTAACGTCTGTGTGTCCGAAATCAGTAGACGAGCCGTAGATACCGTTTTTTGCTTGAGTGTTTTGAATGTTTTCTCAGCCGGGAGGTCGCACCCGTCAACTGTAATTTGTCAACCATATCCAGGTCAGCCGGCTAATGAGATGCAGATAACTGTGAAGAATGCAAGTCTCTTGAGTTGCTTCCGGGGCGTCAAATTAGTGATGTCACGGAAAATTCGTGGTCATGGGTAATCACCCATTACTCACTTACGTTCGATGTATTCTTGTGTACAGACACCGTGATTCAACCTCCAAACAAAAGGTTTCCTGTCAGATTAGCCCAATAGGTCTGTGGTATTATTTATCCTACCTATTTTTCAGATGATGACGAGAACTTATGTGAATTCGACACATCCATCCTTGTAGATAGTTCAAACCATCCGTCCTTGTTCCCATCGTCTTCCGCTACCAAATTTAGAGCCATTTTATAACCCATTTCCACTATGCTTTCTCTGTAACTTCATATCGAACTCTCTTTCCAAAACCAGTCAGATAAAGAGCACATCAAACCAATGAGCTCGAACGCACTTAAGCGCGATGCGTGGATGACAGAATTATTGCCCATGTCACGGGACGTGGGTGCACTGAAACCGCGAAAATTCGACCAGCGAGTGGGTGGTCAGCAGAGCAGTTGTGACAAATCCTGGTTCCGGGCTCCCACTGAATCCGTGGACGTGCATGCGGACGACAGCGACACCGAATCAGTGAGTTCTGTCAGCGCTTTTCTATTATCCCACCACAACTTTAAATTCACCTGGTTGTAGCTTAAACTGAAGGTCCTACGGGGCGCCAACCCGCACAATACCTCACTATCCAATACGCACTGCTGCGATTGGGTACAACCCCGATAATCTGTACAGTCAGAGTGACGTACACTGATTGTGCACTCCATATGGAGCAGGACTGAAAGCAGCTTGAGCTGTCGTTTCATAGTGAAAGTGAAGTCTGGCGTGTTTCACGGTTTGAGAAAGGGGAAGTTCTCTGACTTTAAATGATCCTCGTGTAAAACACTCCTGTGGGAAGTGGAAAAACCACACTGAAACTAAAACTCAGCGCGAGTTAGTCAATTGATGCCAAACAGTTCCACTATCCTCTGGGTGATCTTTGGTTCAATCATTCTGGAAATTCGTGAGATGCGGACTCTTAGTGACTCCCAGTAAGGTTGAAGCAGCTGCACAGTGCTTACTCTGTTTTCCGGCGTAGGTTGACCTCACTTAGAGAATATAATCTCGACTAAAATGTTCCCAAGTCCGATACTGTCAATAAAATTAAACTATTTAACGGATGGTATCGGTGTAACGCTGGCTACTACTGATGAGGCATGCGAGTAGTATGTGGTTTTCTCGTAACTCCGCCTTGATCTAATGAAGGTAGAATTTATTGCGGAATTTGTGAAACTACTTTGCAGTTTCCGTCTGTAATTGTGTGGTAGTCAATGAATATCCAGGAAAGTTCAAGAAGAAGACGGATATTCAGTTTTTTAAAAACAAGGTGCATATGAGAGTTTTACTTTCCTGTCCAACAGTCTGTAACTGTTTAGTTGATGTTTTCTAACAAACATCGCAGCGAAGCGCTTTCCTCCTTACATCTGTATCTCAATGATAAAAAACATAACTGGTGTCGATGCTTATTGTCGTGCCGCGTCGTTCAGGTCAACTGTTAGCTTGTAGCTTGTTCTCTCTCACCAATCCTACTGCCTGGGTCTACATTGGTATCAAAGGTTCGTATGCAGTACCATACAGGTTGTCTGTTCGGTCACACTTAACCGGCAAATCCGATTCGGATACCAGCTACTCAGCTGTCCTGGACGAACTACCGAAAATTTTTGCTTGGCATTTTGCTGTGAGGTTGACAGATGACTCAGTGATTACCTTTCCACCTTACCTGTCCAGCTTCGTTTTTGTTTTCCGATAAAATGCATTTTGTCCCCTTACGAATTGCCACTGGTTCACGACGAGCAGTTTTGCACCTTTTGCCCCAAACCACATTTGTTTCAATTATGCCGTGACCGTGACTATAAACATACATGCACAGGTGTGTTCTGGTCGGTACACTCTCAGACTACCTCCTCCTGCTTTTCTGACCTAAACAACGGTCCTTCACAGTATTCCTTAGTCCAATCTTTTAGACTAGATGAGTGCTCGTTCTCATCATTTCTCCACTAGGTAAAAAGACGTGCTGCTTACGAACAGGAACGTCTGGCAAGCATGACGTACGACAAACAAATGGAGTCGCTCGCCACGAAAACTCAGGTGAGAACTCCGGGCCTCTTTCCGCAGTACCCGCCACTTTATTCGTGTCCCATTTAGGAAGGTAAATCAACATCTAGTCTTTTGGATCTGCACCAGAAACAGCTAAAGGACAAGGAAAGAAAGTCGGTGAAAAAGGCCAAAAAAGAAGCTAAGAAGGCGAAAAAGGAATCAAAGAAATGCAAACACAAGTCAAAGGTAGGTAGCAGTGAACAGTCCCTCAATACTGCTTTTTTTCCGGTTCATTAGCACAAGAAACATAAATCTTCGCCACCGCCTAACGAACCAACCAGACGACCATTTGATCGTGACAAGGATTTGAAATTGTCTTACCTAAGCACTGCTGCTCGGAATGAATTGATTCAGCGATCGAAGGAATTGTCTGGTAGATTTGGACATGGGTCACAACAGTTTTTGTGAAAAACTGAAAAATAAATGTAAATAAATTGTATGACCGCATTCTACCGGGCTTCCTGTTTTTCATATTTTTGACTTTTCATGCCATACTGTTTCTGGCCTCTCTCAAATTCAGCTATCCAACTCAGCATGCACATGAGCAGCATCATCAAAACATGATCAGGTATTTCTTGGACGTTTTACGCTCGTCTAAAACCAATGCACTGCCTCAAAAGGGAAATCGTCGAAGCTGGGATTTGGGTGCTTTAGTGGGAGTGACAATTAACGCGCCATCTACGTGGAACAGTGCTGGGGACCCTGATCTCTCACCAACCGGAGAAAGTGTGTCGAATCTGTTGTTTTTAAACGAGATCCACATCTCTTTCGCTGCGTTTCAGCATTAGATGTTAGGTCGGATGTTGAACTCAGCGTCTCAAACGACTGATGCCTATGCGACTAGCGTGTAAACGGGAAAGATAACCACAGCCCCCCAAAACAATCGCCACAGGCTTCTTACTCACCTACAGTGGGCAACATCTGGAGCAACCGTTTAGCATTGCCGAGCATTTGAACTGTCACACACTGCTCCGACTTTTTGTACGATCTAATCGTGTAATCTGTGCAAACGATTTTAGCATAAAGCAACATAAAATGAAGCTTAGCGCTAGGTTGTTTCGACTGACCCGAATGGATTTACACTCCAAGTTTACGACGTAAACTGGAAGATCATTGACCAGTTGAATATGAAACCCCTGAGTTTTAAAATAGTACATCTGCCCTAAGCAATCAATAGGATCTACTTTGTATCGACATCCGAGTATACCTCTTCGTCTTCCTCCATCATCATCATCATCAGATATGAAAACCGCGCGTCCCAGTTTTCGTTCGCCAATGATCCGGGGAATCGGGGTGGATAGCTACTCAGCACAGGTATTAGCTGATATGATTGGTGCGTGAATCCAGCAGTATCAGTGGACCTGTTATCGGGGAGCTTCGGAGGGGAAGCTATGCAGCATGCTTGTTATTGGGCCAGAGACTGAGCCAGGTCTCACAATGTCTCCAACCAGTAATGTGTCCCGTCTGGGGGTACCCATCTACGGAAAAGACAATGACCACCGCAGCTCGTTTTCACCCTTTTCTGGGTTGTACGAGAAAGTCGGTCGACTGGCGTAAGGAGCATGTGACAAGCCAGCGCAACCTATGGAGTGTGGTCAATTTATCTATAATGTACCATTCGACGTACTTCAGATTTACTGGTCCAATGTGCCTTTTAGACTCGGGCAATGCTCCGAAACACTGAAAATTTTTTAACGTCCTCATCGCATAGCGACTAGGCTTCTGACCCCTGTGACAATACGGAGCGTATCGCAGCATTGTAAACTCGACCACTGCCACTCAAGTGGATGTCACGCCTACGTCACAGATGATGCAGGTTCACAAATGTTCCTCTGGCCTTGCTATTCAGGATGGAAATATTGTCTTGGTGTGAATCGCAGTGAACCCAAGGCACTACTCTGGCGCTTTTCGACATTCGAATGGAAGTCTGCACGTGCTTGGGCTGTTTAGGTCAGTTATTAGATGAAATCAAACTCCCTGCATCATGCTCGTAATTGCACTTCACTCTGACCACAATTCAGCAAACTTTAGCAATGTTAATTGTCACTGGCAAACGTGAAAGACGTGTTTTTCTACGTATCCTTTCAATGGTTTGAAACAAAGCCGAAAATCCAGAGTCACGGATTTCAATGCTAATAATACCGTCGATGCCTGATGACGATGTGCCTTGAAATCCAAATTGGCTATCGCCGCTGGTCAATTCCCACAACTCTAATTAAGTGTTCGCCATGACGGGTGTTACCTTTCCTAGGCCCTCGTTTCTGACTGCCTATTCAAGCTGTCCATGTTGATGCACCGTCTTACAGTGTAACTATCCACAAATGTATTGGACGGGATAACTCCACAGTTTATAAGTTCACAGTAGGCTGCATAATTTGTTCGAGTGGCCTAGGCTATGGAAGCGCGTGACGTGTGCATTTTGCTATGACACATGTGCAATGGCCCATTATGTTGATTTCTGTAAAGTACCTTCGGCCTTAATAAACTGAGTACGCGGAACCCGACTGAGGCCACTCCCGTGAAACACTCGGTGCACACGTATACTTCATTTCTTTTAAGGTATGGCGATTTTAGTAGTGCTCTAATATTGGTTACCCTGTCATGCTCCCTCCGTATGTGGGTTAGTTGATTCACCTCGCAGCTTAAAGCTTACTATGACCGACTCCATTCCTGTAAATGTGACAAAGCACTGTGTTGGTTGTTGGTTACTGGAACGACGCGAACAACGACCATAGTTCGGTTGACACCACAATAAGGGCCTGGCATCTGTTTCCAGCTTGGCCTTTTTTCGATGGACAGCCACGCTCAATGGGTAGTGCCACATAGGGTTTGCGCTGAGGTGCTTCTGAATCCACCCGAACAGGAGACGGCAGTTCTAAAACCATCAACATGCCCAGTTAGTTGGTGACCATTAATTATCAATTTCAATGGGTACATGCGAATAGTTGAGCCCCACAGTGCATGCAAAAGTTCACCTGGTTTCCGGAGGCCAGCCGCTCCTGATAACCTAACATCACGTCAATTAGACGGATGTGTCTCGTGCGGGCTGCTGACAAAACGAAGGCGTCTTGATTGGTCAGATTGTCAGCCACTCTGGATCGAGCACATATAGCTTGACGCTTCTCGCCCCCTCATGGAGATTCTAGGACCACCTTGTGGAACATTCTGTGATTACCCTATAAATACGGTTGTAATAATCTTCCTTTGTCTCCATAAAAGGCTGTCTGAAGCTACCGTGCCTTTTGATATACCATAGTGGGCGGAGCAGGAAGCCAAGGACCGACACAGAGTTGCACCACCGTTCAGCATGACACAACACCTGGTGAACCGCAGCACACAGGTGACTTATTCTAGGCACATATTCGGCTAGCCAGTGCTAATCATCATTCAGCTAGGTCAGAGCAGTGAACCGCTGTAGGATTAAAACCTGTGACTATCTGTGGCATTAATGCGGAGCTTTCCTGACACACAGGGGAACAACGTACCTGTTGAACCTAGTGGTACCCGCTTCGGATATCCTTGAATTGCATTAATAATAGGCCGAATGCATTCACACAACGTTTGTTGTAAGCCGCGATTCAACTTCATTCCGTTCACGCAATGATCACTTTTAGGTCTAGCTATCTGCTAGCTTGAGGAAGCTAAGGCGGATCTGGTGAACCTACTTCATCCACCGACGGGGTCACCTTGTTCCCACTGGTGGCTGATCAATTCAATACGAACAGCACGAACCCGACCGCAGTCGCTGCATCTCCAGCTTGTTCGGTCTCTGATTCCAATGCCTACGACGATCCTATTGCATCCCGGAACCTTCTGCTCTCTGGCTCGAAATTGACCGTTGTTGAATTTGACAAATTCCAGTTCGTATCATTTTTCTCCATGTCATCCTGTTTTGTGCTTCTACTTCCCACACCTAGCGAATAACCTGCTTAACATCACTGAGGGACTTGGTGCTACGTCCTTAATTTTGTTTAGACTTGTTGAAGGCAACCCATTAGCAGGCAAGTGAAGTCACCGATTCCGCACCAATTTGGTCGATCTCAAAGTGGCTATTTTCGGACGTTTCCATATGTTATAGACCGGTCGAAGTTTGTCAGTTTCACAAATTTGCAGCTCCGATGCACGTGAGTCATTCGTGACAACAAGTTTTGGTTGTAGTCGTCATAGGTATTTGGGCACAGCCAAACAATTTGTTGATTTATATCTGACTGCGGTCCCCGCTCCAGTGCGACAAAGAACACAACAGCCTTACTGCAACAAGAGAGTGCGTGCGAGTGCAAGAGTTACGAAGGCCCCGCGCTATTTGAAAGGCACTTTCCGACTTTGATCCAGGCTGTCTGATAGGCGTTAGTGAACACCCATCAACATCGATCGTGTTTCTATGAGGTGCCTGAATGCTGATCACATTCGGTCGTGCTTCTGTGGCCTGCATGAACACTCATCAGCTTTTGCTGAATTGACTGAATGATTGATTTGCCTGGATTCTTGTCGGCTTCCCTATTGAGATTTTGGTGGGGTTCTAGGGTCTCAGTAGGTTCCGGGCGTTCTGGGGTTACTTTCAGGAATCTGACCTTCCTGACTTTGCCACCACCTGCAGCAATCAAACGGTGGGGAATCGTCAGTTTGACTAGGTCGTCTCCCAGATAAATAGATATGAAAGTAATTTTCCTGATGGCAACGTCGAACGGCGCCAGAAAACTAGGGCTGCGTTCGCCACAATATCATTATAAGGATTATTGCTCATCATTACCTAATCTTTTCGTGTCCGTTTCAGGTCCTTATGCCCAATCAACGCAACTGGTTGTGAAGGCAATTTAATGGATTTCCTACACTGTTCACTAAAAGATGTGTACGCATGCACTGCCACAGTTGCGTGCGAATGCCACTGCAAGGACCTCCTCGTTGAGCAGTTGATCTTCTTCCTCCAGGATACTGGACTTTCTGGAAAAATTTCCCCTTTTTCCAGCTTGGACTCGTGTCAATTTCCTTCCCGAGATGAACTATGCCTCCCTGTTCCGAGTTCTCATCCCGTATTCAGTCTGTTGAAATTATTTCTGCAAGCATGTAACAGTTTGAATGATGATATTAACACATTTCTGTGTACCCTTTGTGGTGATCCTGACATTCTGAACGCCGTGGGCTGTACCACTTCATCAGTCCTTTATGAGCTTCAGTCCGCCATTTCCTCAGTCATACTCCCCATGCCCGTTCGAACTCACATTGAAGTGCTTCTGGAATTGTATTTAGGCCTTGAACTAGAGGCAGCCGAGGCAGATCGAGGCGATTCTAACGTGTTCTCCTCCGTACTCCCTGCCGAGTTAGACGAAGCTAAAACCGAACTAATTCAAATGGGACGTAAGTTGAATCGTCCGAACCAGTGGTTGACCCTAGCTACTCTTTTACCTTCCGTCTGTTTTCGATTTGTGAAAGCTGCATTGACACACCGTATTAGAGCATTGTGCTCTGGAAACTACTCGGAACACTTTCTCGACCGAATTCTATTGTACAACAAAGAAATTATACACAACCGATGGTTGTCTACTCTCTTCCCCTTGGTTTCCTCCCGTTTTCACAAACAATTGTCAGATGAATTAATCTATCAGCTATTGTTCGAGGTTCGCAAGCCTGACATATTTTCACTCATCATCGAATTCCCAGACTCCGTCCCTGCGTTGCTTGACTTGGGCAAATGTCTCGACCATGTCTCTTTTCGCCAAGATCTCATCACTCATTTGACCGAAGGGGTAAGTAAGTTGGTGTAGCGTTAGTTTTGACCATACTAGTCAGTTTCTCTAGGAGACTTTCATCCAGCAAACACGCGAGCGGGTACATTTTTGTAGTTCACTCAGAGCTTTGGAAATGAGTATGTTTGCATAAAATCATCCCGAGGCTGGTTGATAATTTCATCTGTGATCTTGACCCTGTTTCGCTTGCTGTACAAGACGATGTGGACCGAAAGCTACCTATTCGAAACAAGGTACAACATATGATAGCCTTTTTGATTGCTCAACCTGTGAACTGATAGCTGGGTGAGCTCAGTTGTTAAGGCACGAAACTGCAGGCCCATGGTTCAAACCCAGCTCCTGCATCTCGACTGCCCCTACCTAGGGTGGCATGGCAACTAGGGTGCTGCAGCTGACACTTGGGTGGTTCCTCCAAAACACTGCTTGTCTTCCAGATTGTGCATCCTAACAGAACCTAGCGGTCGAAAGACTGCAAACGTATGCGTTTTTGTTTATTTTCCGCTGTGGCTCGGAAATGATTTTTCCATGTCCTTGTTAGATTTCGATTTGGTTCATACAGAATCCCCATTAAGCAGTTTCAAGGTTAAAAACATTTTAGGTGTTTCTGAATGTCTTTTTCTATAAACTGTGGGCGCTGTCCAGTGTCCGAGTGTCTGTAAGTTGCGACACCCCTGCGAATGGAGAGCATCCTGTAGGAACTACACGCACGCATTTTCTGTCAGTCATCGCCCGGTATCTGGTCCTCGAAGATAGGCTTCTCGCAGGGCGGACTAAATTTCCCTCATTCCTACGGGGATACTCATCGGGTGGATTAGTTTATTGGCTTTCCAGCTGTCTCGCATGTCTAACTTGTTTTGAAATTAAATTATAGTGCAGCATTATCCGAAAGCCTAAACAATGGTATCACTCTTAGTGAAGAGGGAAAACATTTGCTTTTTATGGTCGAAAGACTTCGATCCCAGGTCAACCAGACAGTAGAAACTTATCTGACTAATAACCGTAGTTGAGCCTCTGGTGATTCCTTCGTATAACGTGCTATCTAGCTCAAACTGGTCACACGAATTTTCGTTGGACCGGTAGCTTTTGTATTCTCAATTTTTCACTGCAGTTGTCTAGCTCGCCTTGTGCTGGCAGGTTTTCGCAGAAGTCCTTTCTATTATTCATAATCTGGGAAAGGGGCTCTTTTAACGAGCTCGTTTTCCCGACACGGTCATTATCATCATCGACAGCATAACACCAGTGTTCAGCACTAATAATATCGCCTCCGTACAACCATGATTTATTTGAAAGCCTTACTGTGAATAGAAGAATGAATGTGGATGGCGGGTGGACTTAGTGCCTACCACAATCATTTCGAGGTGCCTACACCTCCAGATTCTCATTAAGGCAATCTGGATAGGGCGCTCACACCTAGACAGGAGGACGATTAGGGTCCTCAACCAAAGCCTTTGATTCAATAGCCTGACCTCAAGGTATCGTTGTTTGGCGGGTTACGCAGGTGCATTACGATTTTTATAGAGCAAGTCGCATGTTCCAACCACCGATCTGGAGGACCAGGGGACTGTGTTGGTCAGTCCTCTAACCATTGACAAACTTGGTATGAGAGACTGGGTGTCGCATTTACACCCCGCTGCAGTACATCTCAGTGGATCGCGGAGGCACATAAACCGTCACATCACCGTAAGGTCCAAGCTCTTCGCGACGGCTTCGGACACAGATGATCACTCTGATAACATACACGGTATACACAATATCTTCATTTTACTTGTGCCCAAATTACGTCATTCAGTGGGTGTTGGGACCATCTTTTCAACTATCTATGAAATGCTTCATTTCTTACACGCAATTTGAGGCGGAAGCCTAAATCTAAATAGCTTAACAGTGAGAGCCACTAAACTGCACTCAGATGATGGTTCGAATCACTGGTTGGAGGAATTGGTCCAGCTTGGACGCAAATTCTGATTAGTCAGGAATATGGATCCAGTAGCGAATCGCACTTCAGTATCAGCTTAGCGTCACTTGCAGGTGCCGCGCTCAGAAGCCGTTTCACTATCATGAAGGTGCATATGCTTCGCGTTGATATGCAGTTCTGACGTGTTTTGAACCTGGGTCCAATTCATGTGGCTGTGCTGCTTGGTTTCCTGCATCCCCGGCAGACCTTCAATTGACCTGAGATACATGACACCGCAGTCGTTTGGGTGGATAGATCGATACACGTCGGGCATGTTGATTATCCCTATCCAGGTTCGGATAATCTGACACTCCCTTACGCGTTTTTACGCGAGGTTAATAACACCAGGGAAATGCTGCAGCGGAACAACCATCTGCTACCTTTAGATAGCATTCTATCAGTCGGAAAAACTCAGAGAACGTTACCATATTATCCATTGCACAGATGCTCTTCCTACTGAGCCGATTCGTGTAGTTTTATGAGAGTATGACATACGCAAAGTTATCAAAGTTAGAAAAGCCATTAGTAGACAATTGGTACGCTCTGAAGACTCCATTGTTCCAAATGCCGAAACTGACAGCGTATACAAAATCTGCTGTGGGGATCGCAGTACTAACTAAGTAGGAGGGAAAAGCGGGCGACCGAAAGTGCGTGCTGCAGAACACGAAAAATCATGCAGGCTTTCCTCCCAAAAATCTCTCGCAACTACAAAAATTTGAGACTCAACTATCGCTGCACGCCTTGGTGGAAAGCCATAATGTCCTATTTGACCAGGCTGGGCCAATTCACAAAGGCTTGACAGTCGGTTCAGTTTATCAGCAATAAACCAAATACCAAGGGCACGTTGGTTCCCGCAGCTACATTTTCGATCACCGGAAGACGGGAGAACGTTGGAGATACAGCTGAGCATTGGAGGCGGTGATATGTTCAGTTAGTACGGGGACTTCGCAGCTAAGCATTGAAGGCGATAGCTTTGATGCACGAGCGCCACTGACTGCGCGATTGAGCCGTATCTGTCAGTGTCATTAGCCATTGGTGAGATGAGTCCCGGGGTCCCAATCCAGAGAGGCGGCAGTTATCAACCCGACTCAGTTTACTGGTTAATATTTTCATACTTCGTTGGCAGGCCATGCACCGTTCACGTCTCGGTCACTTTCACTCAGTACAGGGCTTGGCGAAAAGAGCTGTGCAAGGCAGGCGGTCTTTTGGAATGAGTGGTACATGTCCTAACCAGCGTAACCTATGAGACGTGACTAATTCGTTTACCGTGGGGGAGTTCCTTCTTCCTACAATCATCTGGTCTACTTCAGCATTGTTAGTCCGATGTTCCCACCAGACCTGACCAATGCTTCGGAGACACTGATTGTCAAAAACTGACGGATGTCATGCGTCCTTCATGCGTACGGGTCACG
Source organism: Opisthorchis felineus (assembly GCA_004794785.1). Classification (NCBI taxonomy): domain Eukaryota; kingdom Metazoa; phylum Platyhelminthes; class Trematoda; order Opisthorchiida; family Opisthorchiidae; genus Opisthorchis; species Opisthorchis felineus. The sequence continues at coordinate 405,556 of SJOL01006392.1, read as the reverse complement.
TTTCTGATCCATAAAGCAGTATAGTGAGTACTGCCGCAGTGTAAACTCTCCCCCTGACGGACAAGCCGACGTCACGCCTGCGCCATAAGTGTCGGAGGTTGGCGAAAGTTGCCCTGACGTTCCTGAGTCGAGGGGTAACCTTGTCTTCAGCGGGTCCACCGGAATTTATATAGCTGCCCAGGTGAACACATCTATCTATCTTGCCTGCAAGCATGAGGTTTGATTCCGCCCAGTCTTGTAACAGCACTACACACTCTGCAGGCGTGAAGCGCATACCCAACCGTACGGGAGATTTATTCAGGTCATTTAAAATGCACACGGAACCCTGCTGTGCGGAAGCCTTGGCAGTTCATATAGCCTATCTGAGTCAGTCGAAACGACGGTCAGTGCATATCTGTTGTGGTTGAAACTTATAAACAACAGCCGGTACTTTGACTAGCTGGCCCGTAGCTTCAACCTAAGCACGCGTGGCTGTCACACTGATCGACTGAACAGTCGGTTGAAGGTTGACCGCACAGTGATAGATACCTTGTTTCTTCTGACCTTGGTGATTTCGATTATTTTGCTCTTGATGAAGGTCAACCACGGTGATCGAAACGTTGAGTTATTAGAAACATTGTGCATTGATTTTCTGCCAATAATTTTTCAGGATTGTGGTAGCTTGGCAAAATATTTTGGAAGAAGCGTTTGTTTTAATAACCGATGTGTAAAACACAGAAAGCCCAAAACTGACAATTAACAGGTTTTATAGAGCAAGAATGAATATCATCACAGATAGATTAAATGCATCTGGTCTTATCAGCCGTTCACAATGAAGTTCGAGGTTGAGACAGCCTTGTTGGCAGATGCACATACTGGACGAACAAAATCATTCTAAGGCCAAAACACTACCACTTTCAGGGTCGTTTCATGGTCGTTATCACGATCATCGCCTGTGGACGAATTCACGCTGGCTGGATTTTTGATACCGATCTGCCGTTCCTTCAGTAAGACGCAATACGTGGATCTGTTTCGGAGCACCAGGTGCTGTTTGTTAGTCACATGAACGCCATATATATATATATATATATATATATATATATATATATATATATAGTTTCACGTTTTGCTTGAGACAGAGAGAGCAAATGTGTACTCTATCCTGGACCATCTCGACATAAATACCTTCGAACAGGTGTGTATTACCTTCGTTGTCTTTGCTTCATATGCCCTATACTAGCGTTGCAGTTTTACGATACCGTAAAATTTAGGTAGAGTGAACGCAATTTAGCGGTAGCGAACACTTCATGGACTAGAATCCCGGTGGACTCAAGATGCTACCCTGCATGCTTCAACGGTACTGAATAGCGTACACGACACCCGAAAGGATAACTGCGTACTCACTGTATAACTCCGGGCAATCGAACTGCATATTCTAATACCAACCACTAGCAAATTTCCCATCAGGGTGAGAAGTCTGTGGCCTTCTTGGAAGCACCTCTCGTGGAGCTCTTTTCTGAGACCGGGCATTTGCGTTCTTTTTATGGAGCAGTGTCAGCAGCAGGGGGATCACTGTCTTGATTAACAGCACCACACCTTCTCCTACAAACGCTTTGAAAATATACACTCCTAACTTGCTGATTCTGCCAGCAGCTTAACTAAGAAAATGGTTTCCTGCAGGTCTACTGCAGCAAACACTCAAATCACCGGTCATTCTTTGAAGTCTTTTTAGCCAGTGATCTTCCGATTATTTTATATTCTGGGATAGTCCTGACATTAGGAATGTCAGTGAAGGCTCTGACTTTATCGTGACCAACCGTACTCCTGTGCGAACAGTTACCCTCAGCAAATTTTAACTGGTGTCATATTTTTGCCGCACCTACGCGCCCTTTTTTATTCATTTTTACAACTTCACTTACCAGCTGAAGCAGGATCCGAAAATCGTTCGTAGGGCCATCTGAACTGGGGTCTTCATAAAGCCACTGGTTTCCTTTATCCGATCCAATTTACATCTTATTGCCATCATATTTCAGCCAAAACTAGGATACTCTTGTTGACGGATCACACTACTCATAAAGGTGCTGGAAACTATTCGGCAACCCTTAACCGGTTTCTCCCTTCCTGCCACTCATCAGGTAGGTGCAGTCACCAAGTGGACGTCAAACTCATGTTCTGGTACGCTGAATGCAACTGAAACATGAGGCGGTCTTTGTGTAACGCATTCAGTTGAAGAGTATCATAAGTGGGAGATTCAGTCACAGTCTTCTGTTACAACCGGATTAGTTTCCAAATGTGTATTTCCCCAATCGGGCACTGTTCCTTAACATGCAGAACAAGTTATTATCCTGACGTTTTCAAGGGACCTACGTACCCGTCTCTAATTCGTTCACCGCAAAGGATCTGAGCGCCTGTTGGTCTTCAAATGTACAGTTGTCGGATAACAACCAATATCATCCTTGATTTCAAGTGAATCCCCTTGATTTTTCTGCATCGGTTTACCTACGGCTACTTTTCAGGTCAAGCAACGGCTTCTCCATCCGGGGGTCCACACGGAACAGATCCTCGTTGCTTACAGCTATCTGGTTCGAGCCCTGCGATTAGTGGATAAATCGTTCCTCGTACAGGATATTGTCTGTCGCCCGGTTTCCCAGTGCTTACGCCAGCGTGAGGATGCTGTGCGTTGCATTGTGGACAAGTTGCTGTCCGTCTCCGAGGGCGATGTGTCGAACGAACCTAAGACTGGCGACGATCCAGTGGGGGCATCGACTGAACTATACTCTGAACTGCTGCTGCAAAAGCCCCTCGAGGTCGAACCAGCAGATGGTGCTGAAGACAGCGACGCTGAAGTTGTGGCGGAAGGTGAGTGATATGATTCGTCCTGGTGCTGGCTTTTCTGGTTAACCACCAAAGTTTGTGGTTCATTTGTGAGGGCTGCGTTTTTTTTATAACTATAGTGTTGTGCACACTGTCTTAGATCCATCCTTCGATGAGGACACTCCACACCAGACGTATACTGGTGATTTGTCTAAAGGCCTTCCTGGGTGGGGCTACAACTGGCAACCGGACCCGGTGGAAGCGATGTACCAGGGTGGTGCGTGGCGTCGACGGCTTGATCTGCTCAGCATGCTTGTGAGTATCTACGGAAGCAAGAAAGCGTTTTTGGTGGAATACAAACAGTTATTGAGTCAACGCTTGCTGAAACAGCGCAGCTTCCACACTGCCAGAGAACTGAGGAACCTTGAGCTGTTGAAGCTACGGTTCGGGGAACAAAATCTAGCAGAATGTGAGGTAAGTCCCCCATATACACTTTCGTGGTTTTCTCTGACGAAGCTGCATTTCAGCTTGTGTTGATTGTCAATCTATCTGTACTATTTCTCATGTTTTTGTTCTGTGTTTACCTTCGTTAACACCCAACTGTTCACATCATTCAACCGTTGTGCCCACCTCGGTGGGGCCCTGTCAAGTGAAAAATGATGCACCAGATATTGCTAGTCCCTTCGATCGGTTTAACCGAACAGCTCAGATGCCGTAAAGAGGTCAGTTAACACATCTGCCTTTCAGTCGTAACATTTACACATCATTACCTAAACTACCAGCGTTGTATCCCGAAAGTATCTGGAAACCAGGTCGGAACACTTTGAAGTTGAACAACCTGTTCCTTCGCTGGCTACTGTTCTACCGCCTCAGGTTGGCCTCATTTAGGTTCGTGTTTACTTCTACGTGTAAAATAGCAAGAAACTCTGTTTTCTCAATGAAACGGTTAACGAAGTGTTTTCTTCCTAAAAATAGGACGCTGCCTATCTTGTAATCAGTATGTGCTATTGATCGAATCATCCAACTGCACTGATGAATACTGATGTTTGGATGTAGTACACTACTCATAAGGTTGCTGAAAATTCTTCAACAGCCCACGATCAGTTTCGCCCTTCTTGGGGCTCATCAGGTAGGCGCAGTCCCAGAGTTTCCGTGGACCTTATGTTCTACTTGAACCCAAATTACACGAAATTAGCGAAATACACTCATTTGCAAACCAATTTGGTTTTGCGGGATACTCACCTGGAACCCAGCTGAATCTCTCGTTTATGATGTTTTTAAGTAACTGAATCGGTCCATTTTGGGTCCAAGTAGAACTTAAGGTTGACGGGAACTCGGGGACTGTGCTTACCCGATGAGCCCCAAGAAGGGCGAAACCGGTCGTGGGCTGTCGAAGAGTCTTCAGCAACCTTTATGAAAATATACTGCGGTATCTCGAATATCGTACCAACTGAAACATGAGGTGGCCTTTGTGCAGCACATTCATTTGCTTAAAAACATCGTAAACGAGAGATTCAGCTGGGTTCCAGTTGAGTCTCCTGCAAAACCAAGTTGGTTTGCAAATGAGTGTATTTCGCGAATATTGATGTTGTTGTCGTTCTGTTTGCCGAGTTGGGCAGTTTTGTTGCAGAGGTGCTTCGTCACCGGTCGGAGTGAGATCATCAATGAGTGAAAGACGAGCATGGTGCCGACTATGTGGTGATCTGTTCACTTTTAGTGCATCTGTTTGGCCATATTGTGACTGATCGACCACATGGTCCTCCTTCCTCCTACATGGACTGTCCTGTTCACCTTGCAGCTTGTGATTGGGTGCTGCCCGGTGACTAAGATCCGGAGCGGAAAGGGTGAAGAACCAATGTTATTCTGACTAGTTGTGGATTTTCCATCTCCCGATTCGTAGTGATTGTGGCCCTCAGGCTGACTTGGTGCCTACATGTTTTATCTCTAGGTAATGCTCAAAGACATTCGGGACTCTAAACGCGTAGCAAGCTTGGTTTCGGAATCCACACAAGAAGCTTTTGAGGAGCCATCCGTCAATACAACCGCCATCACCACGAGCCATCCGGCGAAGCACGACTCGTCCACACAAACACCTCAACGAACACCTAATCAGACAACAAACGAGAATATGGAAAGTAATACAAATCCCACAGCGATGTTCCCGCTTTCCGCCTACATCCTATCGGTTCATTATTGGCCTGAGCTGTTGGACGAGCGTTTCAAGCTCCCACAAGACCTGTGTAGTACTTTTGATCATTATGAACGGTGAGGATGTTCATTTCGCTTGTTTGACGTGTTATACCTTACGCTCGCAGTATATGACTCCCGACCACCGTTCTGTTCCATTTTAACTACATGCCAGCTCTAAGCGCAATCGGGTCGTTTAATCTGGATTCCTGGCGTGTCCTTCGTGTATTTACGCGTCAGTCATCGGTCGTTTAGTGCTTGTCTAAACCGTATTTCGAATCTCGTAACGACTACAATATTTCACGGACCGGTTAACACTGGAGCTTCGGAAAAACCAAATCAGCTATTCCTGTATGATTATTTCAAGCGGATTGCGCATAGTTTCCTAAAGTAAGAGAAGAAGCCAACCTAATTTTTGCAGACGGCTGGAAATGACAAAACATCACGCGTGATGTTTTGTCAGACCGTCCAAACTAGTCAATAAAACATGGACTTCAACTCCTTTACTTCAAAACGGAATGATGTACCCTGTGCATACCATCTGGACCGTGGAATAATCGGCAACTCCAATATTATATATATATATATATATATATCCACTGAAACAACAAGTTGAATGTTTATCCCACCCAGGTTGCTCGCTAGTACGGTCCAGATGGTTGGGATCGCTTCACGGGTCGTTTGGTGTCCAACACATGCAGTGGCTGCTTTGCGGACATAAAGCCGCTCAAAAAATCTAAATCGGGCAGGGCAAGACTACGGTGCAAAGATAGCATCCTGCTTGCTGTCTGAATATATTATAATAATGATAATAATAATAATAACCGCTTAGGTGTAACGCCCTCTTCGTGCCTAGCTGTCATGCCACCCGAAGGAAGCACGAGGGTTGCCCAAGCCTAGACCGGAGTAGTCGAGATGAGATGGCTTCGAATGACGGACCTTCCGATCAGTAAGTTCAAGCCTCAGCTGTTGAGCTATCTCGAGCTCCTGCATGTAGTACGCAACGAAATTTATGTGATATTTTAGCACGTATCTTTTTCATGACACAGCCTGCTTCGGTAACGATAGTTCGATGAGTTACTTCTCGGTGAGTAGGGCTTTAGAAAATTGGGCAGTCGGAAATTAGTCCAATTTTACGCCGACCTCTATGTGTATTGGATGTCCTTACCGGTTTTGATGGCCAGCTACATGAGATTCGAAATTTTCGAGGTTTTGCGATGCTGCCGTTATTTTTGCTTCAAATCTTGAAAACCGACTAGTTTTGCTGTTGGTCACTGTGCCAGCAACAGCGTATTTTGCGCAGCTTTTAGCGAGCTTTCGGATAGGATTAATCTTCCTGGCCCTTCGTAATCGAAGGTTGGAATTCCGTTCGGTGAAAAACTTTTCGGGGAGTACTTTCTCCTTATGGTGTTCTAGTGGAGAGGGTCGCATTTCAATCCAAATTGAATTTCACGGTGTACAAATGCTTCGTTCTTTCCATAAAATCTCCACACGTTTTTTTTTAAATTTCGGCCTTACTCTGACCTTCTCATTACTTACGGTTATCCGCAGGGTTTTCCAACGCTTGAAAGGCAATCGAACACTTCGGTGGATGCACAAATTGGGATTGGTCAATGTAGATCTGGAGCTTGGCGATCGCAAGTTACAACTGGATGTGACCCCATTGCAAGCCTCGGTCGCCTATTTGTTCACTTTGAGACGCTCTTGGAATGTGCGCGATCTAGCTCAGGTTAGTGAAACTCGCCCGTCCGGCGTAGGTCTTCGCAAGCTCTACCCGTTTACTGAGATTCATGTTTTTCGTGGCCCTTCCTCTACTATATATTCCTGTTCCGTCACTTCCAGGAGTTAGAAACGCAGTTATCCAACATCCGACACAGTTTGCAGTCGTTCATTCATCTCGGCTTCATACGTCAACGTCCCACAGTTCCAGGTGGTTCAACTAACTCTGACGGGAACGCCGAGATTTTCGAGGTCTGCAGCTCGGCTGCATGCTCATCCACAAACGCCGTCGCAGCTGCGGCCACCACTTCTTCAACTTCCAGTGTCGTGTCACAGTCACCTGGGGCAAATAGATGGCTACTCACAGGACAAGGCGAAGACACGGAGTCGGTGGTTTCGAGTGTACGAGAGCGGAGGGAGAAGGAGCTGCAGGTTGGTTTTACCTGTTAGCGGTTACCTATGGCAAGGTCACATATATAGCCCCATGCTGAGTGTAGTGGGCAGTGCCAATCGGCCAAGTGAAGTATGTTCATCAGGGCTGTTGTTTGTCGGAAATCTGAGGGCGAGGTAAGACGCAGTCAGTGTGTGAGTTTAACAGAATGGCGGGAACACAAAAGAGGTTTCGGTTCACATTCTCTTCCTCCTAAACCTCAGGTTATGCATTCTTCTTGGATTATTGTATCGGATTTATTATGAAGTGATATTTTCTCGTGGATCTTGTCTTGACTAGCTTCGTGAGACGTCCTATCGGCATATATTTACGGTATAGTGCGTTTTCACTCTCTTCCAGGTGTAACACTATCTTTTCACACGCAAAATCGTCCAGCTGTAGCAGTCCTTCGTTGCCTGGCTGCCATGCCAACCGAAGGAAGCACAAGGGCTGTGATACAGCTAGGTTGCCCAATCTTAGGCAGGAGTAGTCGAGATAGGGGATGGGGTTCGGACCACGGACTTTCCGGTCAGTAAGTTCGCCCCTTGGCTGAATATGCCTTAGGGTAACAGAAGAAGACGCACCAGTCCTTCTAGGACTGAAGCCCCTTCGAAGAAACGCCACACTGAGAGTTCCTAACGGTGTTCTTTATCAGCCGCCATCGCGTTTCTTATGTCGATGAGTTCTGTGGGTCATACAAGCGATCTCTACGAAGAACTGATCGTTTTATCGAAGATCTTACCAAAGAGTCGCGACATTATTGATATTCCCTAAGTTTCGTTGTTACTACTAAATGGAAAGGTTTGTTCATTGTTTTCGCCTGCGGGTGAAAAACGTGTTCTGCACAAGAAAGACTTCTCGACCGAGACCGATTGAGCTCATTGTGTCACAGACATTGTTTGTTGTGGTAGACTCCCGTAAACAAAGCGTCGCATCAGATCAGCGCTTTCTTATTTGATAGTAAATTATCAACTGTCCGACCAAATGAACTCTTTTATCCATTCATAGGTCTTTTGGTCCTACATTATCGCTATGCTGACCAATCTTGGCGGACTTTCACTCGATCGAATCCACTCGATGCTTCGAATGTTTGCACTCGGATCCACCACAACGTTGGAGTGCAACCGAGATGAACTGCGCCAATTTCTGGATAAGAAATTACACGATTCCGAACTGATATTTGATGGCGAGACATACCGGCTGGCGAAACCGGATGTATAGTTTTCAAATGCATGTTACACTCCTGAAAATCCGAAATAAACTTTGTTCCACATGACATCATCCAAAGACAGGTCCATTCTTTCTGACCATTGTGGGGACTACCGACCGAACCAGCTACAGTAGGTATATTATAAAACTCTTCTTCTCCATTTGTTCAGCTACAGCGATTTCGGTACCACAACCCACACCGTCGTCCGGGTATGTACTGTCGCGAAACTAATTGGTCTTACGTGTTCCATTCGCATGAGATAAACCGAAGACATTGAGAATAGGTCCTTAATCTCAGCCGAATTACTCGAATGGCGTGGTTAGCAGTGGCACTGTGGATTAGATCCGTAGACTGCTTTGCCACTGTTTAGGCGGTCGCAAGCAACCATATCAACCTAGAGGAAGACGATGGGAGACAGGCTGTTTAATTAAGCCTACCCGTCTGGGCTCTGAGACACATAAGTACATCATCATCAGCGATAGCATGACATCTGTGTCTAACACCGATGCTTCGCTGCAGTACAATCATGGTTTATTTGAAAGCCTTATTGTGAAGAAAAGAATAAAGGTGGACGGGGAAGGGACTTAGTGCTAGCTTACTACAATCATTCCGAGGTGCCTACACCTCCAGACACTCATTCAGGCAATCTGGATAGAAACTGACAACAAGAACGCCACTGACATCGGTTGGTAGCCATATCTTGCAGTGTGTCCAACCGGGCGCAGTGGGGTCACGCGGTCCCCATTCTGGAATGCAAGGAGCACCGACAGCACCCAACCGTTTCGTAATATCTTTCCTACCCCTCTGCCAGGTCAAGGGTTGGCCACCTCTCTGCTTCCGCCACTCTGAATTGGGCATGGAAAACAGCACTCTCTTCGGCAAACGATGGTTTGGCATGCGCAATACATAGCCTAACCAACGCAACTGGACACATTCTTCAATGGAAGTACCCGTTGCACAACCAAAAACTCGCTTTCCAATTGCCTCGTTACGGATTCGCCTGCACCAACCCACACGAGCTATGGTTCTGAGACAACGATTGTCGAACACCTGAAGACGTCTCAGTTCCGCTGTTCGAGCAGGCCAAGTCTCACAGCCATACAACAAAACAGCCCGCACTGTATCTTGAAACACACGCCCCTTGAGATTCAGGGATATACCGCCATAGGTGTCTCAAATTAGCAAACGCGACCCGGGCCTTGCAGATTCGTGCATTGACCTCGTTTGCCACACTACAATCAGAACTAATACAACTTCCAAGATACGTAAAACACTCCACAACTTCGAGTGTCTCTCCCTGGATTGTAAGTGGCGTGTCTGAACACGCCACTGCACGTCCACGAGCATGACCTTACACTTTGTGGGTGCAAAGTGCATACCAAAGGACGGGATGACTTTGGTCAGTTCATCCAAAAACACCTACGCCTTCTCTTCGAAGACGGGAACGATGTCGTTTGCATATTCCAGATCGACAAGGTTTTCGTCAGAGGCTATTTGAACACCGGGGTTTTGAAGACCTTCCAGCGTTCGTCTCATTGTCTGATCGATCACGAAATTAGATAGGAATGGAGAATGGAATGTACGGAAGGCTTTGGAGAGCTCGCCATATACTCTCACACGTCCAGAAGTCTGATAATACAAAGAACTTATTATGTTCACAAACTTCCGGGGTATTCCTTGATGCGCAAGCCTGTCAAGAACAGAGCGGTTAACCGAGTCGAAGGTAACCTGGAAATCCATGAATACTAAAATTGCGGGTCGTTTGTACGTAAGGCGTTGTTGTAGCACCTGACGGAGTGTGAAGATTTGGCCAACGCAACCCCTACCAGGCCGGAATCCCGCTTGTTGTCCTCGAGTCAGTGTTCCGCGAGCCACCATAGGGCGATGAAGCACAAGTGACGCCAGCATTATTGTTACAACCAAGGTTAAGCTGATCCCCGTGTGGTTACGACGCTAACTGCGAGCCCTTTTCTTTTGAAAATGGGCAATATCGCCGACTCCCCGCAGTTATCTGGAAGAGTTTCCTTTTCCGAAATGCAGGCAAACAAGTGCTGACTGAGGATTTCAACCCTATCTTTGTACAATGCGGGAGGGAGGTCGTCCGGACCAAAAGGTTGGTGGCGCTTGAGAGAATACATGCAGTCATAAACCTCCGAGACCGGAGGGGATTCCACGTTCACCGTCGAGGATCCTACGTCAACTGTGGGCTCCAGATGAGTGGCAACAGGTGGCGACGATAACTGTTGTTCGGAATATTCGGCCCATCGGTCGAGGCGTTCTTTATTCAAGATGGTCACCCCTTTCCGATCCTTGATGGTTTCGCTCACAGGTTTCCGGGGACCGGTCGCATGGATTAACTGAAGTAACCTTCGGGTATTACCGGCTTTCTGGGCCTCTTCCATTTCCTTAATTTTGTGTCCACCAGACTTCACGGTCGGTTCGCATGCTCATTTTCACTTGAGGTCTGATAATTCGTCGCATCAAGTTATTTTCGGAACCAGCTTGGATATTCCTCCTAGATTTAAGCAGTGCCACTGCTTGGTCTGATATCCAGTGCTTGGGTGGGCCTGATAGCTCCTTACTTTACAAAGCAAGTAATCATTTTGGTCTGCATTTCTGCCCGTTTTATGTCATTTTATATTGTCTGAGTGCAAAGGCTGCCTGGCAGTAACCACAAAACTGAATTCCTAAAGCCAGATAAGTCATTTACAATCCGTTTGGTATCTTACCCACCAATGGCCGTTGAACTGAAATGCCACAATCGCGCTGATGTATCAGACTTGTCCAATCCCACATAAAAAATGGCGGCAGTCGGCCTTGGTAGAAAGAACGGGTAGAGCCACCCTCCAGCATGTGATTGCCTCAACTCGTTTCTTCCTGTTATCAGTTATTGAAAGTAAATTAACTTGCCATGGGCAGTGATGGAATTTCATGAAGCCAGTTTTGAGCTTCGTGTTTCAGGTTCACACTTTCCCATGCTGTAAAGCCAAGACGCTTCCCCGGCTTATAGCAAACAATAACCAGTTTTCAATGTACGTGACATTCCCTTGTGTAGGTAGTTCTGAATTTCAGGGAAGTGGTAATATTCAAGTGGGCAGTGGAGCACAAGGCAGCACACGTGCCACACTGACAACCGTCCTAGTATTACACCAATAACAGAGGGTGTTCATTATAATATCACCCCAGAACATCATCGACCAGTGATCGTTTCCAATCACAAGATATCAGTCCTTCGCACGATCCCAAATGCTCAACTCGTCAATGAGAAGAAGGAGCACTGAGATTCCGAAGCGTTCCAGCTAACCCGGGAGGAAAACCTGCCGCATCATCAATTGTAGAAAAAAATCCCAACTAACTAGCTCCCTATCCAAATGGGAGAACAAAGATTGTAGACGATAGGTCCATTGTGCAGAGACTACGTAATTAAGACAAAATGTATGACAAGAATCTCTCGGTCTTCATGCACGCGTGATCTACGACCTGGCGGAATCAAATCGCGCGGCGACGTCGTCCCAATTGATAATATTCCAAATAGCCTTCACATAGTCGGCACGCACATTCTTGTATTGTAGGTAGTAGGCATGTTCCCATACATCTATACCAAGTAGTGGCTTCAGACCTAAATGCAGAAATGAATAAAGCACAATTACGTTATTGGTAAGCACCAATAGCCAACAAAAAATCCAGTTTAGTACCAATGATCATTGAAAACAATACACCAGTAATACGTACTGGTGTTTAACTGTTATACAAACATGAAGAACCTGGTAAAGAATGGAAAGAGCAGGGACAGTGTATGACCTGCCAACGAAGTATGAAAACATTAATCAGCCAGCTAAGTTGGGTCGATAACTACAGCCTCCCTGGATATGGACCAAGGGACTCAACTCACCAATGGTTAGTGACAATGACAGAAATGACCCAATTGCGCGATCAGTGGCACTCGGGCACCAAAGCTACTGCCTTCATGCGCAGCTACCTAGTTCCCAAATTATCTGAGCATGTCACCGACTCAAATGCTTGGCTGTATCTTCCATGCTCTCCCACTTTCTGGTGGTCGGAACTGTAGCAGCTGGAACCAATGTACCCCGTGGTACATGGTTTATAGCTGATAGTGCGAAGAAGACGATCAAGAAAAAGGTGCTTCTACCTTTGGACGGTGTCAAAATAAACGTGAGAATCATTTCGATTAAGGGACCATCGGCGGGATTGAACCTCATCCAACATAAACCCACCGCACAACGACAGGCGAACTTTAGGTAGACGGTCCGGCTGGGAAATTACAGCACGCGCGCCACTGGGATCGGTTGCGTGCAATGTCCTGCTTGGTTTCCAACCAGGTACAGGCGATATCACGAGGGCCTCAGGTAGGAAACTGTGGACATCCCACAGCAGTCAGTTTGACAGTGGCTGCTTTCAATATACCTTGCTACGTCATGGCCTGTCCTGCACGAACCTTTCGCCAACAATTGTTTCGGACGGAAAACAACGCTTTCACGGGTTGGTGGTGATTAAGCATACGCAATACATGTACAAACAACCTCACACTGTAAGTTCAATCGGTTGCTATAACGATTCAAATTCGTTCCCCGGTACCCACTTGCTTGCTCGCTACAACTCGCTAACTCTTGCTGTGCTACGGAGGCACCGGTGATCAAGCACCTGAAGACACCTAGGGTGTCCGTGTCAAGGTGTGTGGGGGGCATCTCATCACCGCAGAGTGAGTATACAAGGCTTCAAGCTTCAGCAACATTCGGTTCCGACTCCATAAATGAGGCAAGTTGGTGAAAATTGTTCGTGCTCAGTATACTCAAGGCTTATGCAGCGGCCAAGATACATGAGCCGGTCGACAAACTCAAGTCCTTCATTCTGAGGTTTCAAGAAGCACAATAGGATGGGGAATCTTGGAGTAAAACGTTGCACTCTGAAGGTGCAAAACGCCTGCCGGAAAGTAGGACGACCTCCGATATTCCAGACAAAGCACTCCAAAACGTCAAACAGCAAAACGATGTCGTCCGTATGATCCAAGTCCATAAACCTCTCTCCAGACGTGATTTCGACAGCTAGATTCATGGTTCCTCATAGTGTGCACTCCATGATAACTTCGAGGATAAAACCGAACAAGAAAGAGGAGACAAACCTGATGAACTCCACTAGTTGTCAGGACGTTTCTGGACACTTCAATGAACACCCCAACGGGACCGGAGGTATGGGTACAAAGGGCAACGTAGAATGTTTACAAACTTCGAGGACATTTCAGTCTGACCACGAATATCTAGGAGTTAGTCTAACCACGGAGCTGAAGACTCTCTTAAAGTCGAGGAAAACCGCAATTGTTGGTCGCCAGTCTAAGTAGCGCTGCCCAAGCACCTGACAGAATGTAAAGATCAGTGCACCCTCTGTCAAGTTGAAATCCTGCTTGGTGCTCTCGGACCTGTGTCTCACGTGCTAAAGATAGGCGTTGCAATATAACGGAAGCTAGCAGCCGTCTTACGACTTATATCTCTTTAATTAGAACGGTCAGTTCGGATAACTTTTTTGGACACAAGTACGATCAACGGTTGGTCCCACTTCTCTGAAACGTTCTTGTTCCCAAATAGGTGCGAACAACTCAGTCAAAAAAACACAAGGACTGCCCCCCATCTTTGAACAGCGCTGAAGGAAGCTCACCTGGTCCAGCGGCTGATGGCGACTCAAAGCAGAAAGGCATATTAGCACTTTATCAACCGAGGGGGGACCTAAAATCAGACCACGGGTCGAATAATAGATAGGCAAAGGGGAAGATGACCAACTAGACAGCACTAACAAAACTACTCCATCCAGCGATCTAGACGCTGGTCTTCAGTGTGTGCTGGTTTCTAATATTAAATTCGATCGAATCACTTAAGGAAGGCCTTTGAAGTCCTGTTTTGCGGATTAGCTGGAACAGCCGTTCATTCGCAGCCGAGTACGAAACCAAAACAACGATAACAGACAAGCCAAGTACTCACAAGTCAATAGCTTTTTGGACAAATTTAAGCTAAATTCAAAGATTTGTAAGCTATCTTTTTCATCTCATGCCGTCCCTAACCCATTAGTTGATGCCGCTTACGATTAACACCACGGGTTGAATGCCTCAGAACCGCGCTTGTCGAGCGCAGAGCAGGGGTAGTCATTGTTCACATTAACAAAATTGCCTTCAAGACGTTTGCCACCCTCAAACCATGCAACATAATCCTTTCAGAGTTCCCTTTGTACAAAATAAGGACTGGTCTTAAATTTGGTGAACACCAACCTAAAATGATGTGCTGGAAAGTTGAACACAAGAAAAACGGGTATCGACGGTGTCCTTCATTTCGACGTTGCTCTGTCTTAGAGCCTTATTGGATTTGAAAGCGTTCGGTCATTTTGTAGGCGAAGTTCCATCTCATACGTTCTGAGGTGCCTCATCTTGGCCTATCTTGTCTTCTCAAAATGCCTGAATGTTCCGTCATGAGAACATAATAACTGCTTGCCTGTTACACCCGTTCAGACTGCATTCGATTCCATGCACAACGATAAACTGAAAGACCCCACATTCAGTTTCCCGCTTAGACATCTGAATAATGCTCAGTAGTTTGCGTTATTCCAATAACAAAAGCTATTAAAAAGACCGATTCAATGGTGATCATCATAATCATCAAAGAGAGCAACATCGGGGCTGACTGATGCTTCACTGGCGTACTTAATTATATTTAAAGCCTTAGAGTGAAAAGAAAAGAGTGGGGAAAAGAGGGGACCTGGTGCTGGCCTATCACAAGCCTTCTGAAGTGCCTACACCTCCAAGCGTTCAATCAGACATTCTGAACGGGAGCTGACAGCACGGACACCACTGACATCGATCAGCCGCTACTTCTTGCTGTCTCCAATCAAGCGCAGAAGGGGTTACGGAGGCCCGACTCTGGAAGGCGAATGGCACCACCAACACCCAAACTCTTCGTAGACCCACACCCTTCCGCCAACTCGCGGTCCGTGCCATTCTGAAGGAAGCACGGAGGACAAAAATTGCCTCCGTAAACAGTGTTTCGGGATGTGTATAAAATGGCCGAGCCACCGAGAGCTCACCATATACGCTCACACGCCCAAAAGTATGTGAATATAGGGACCGGATTATGTTCACAAGCTTTTGGGGCATACCCAGTTTAGCAAGTGTGCTAAACAACACCGACCGATAGACAGAATCGAACGCACGCCTGAGGTCAAGGAGGACCAAGATTTTGGGTTGTCTGGACATATGGCTCTAAGACCTGACGGCGTGTGAAGCCTTCGCTCGGTCGAAATCCCACTTGATGCTCATAGATCAAGGATTCACGTGTCGATGTAAGACGACGAATATTCAGTGACGCCAGAAGCCTTGTTAGAACGGGAGTCCAACTGACACCTCTGTGGTTACTACATTCACTGCGAGTAAACATTTTGAAAACGCGCACTATCATCGACTCACCCCAGTTGTCTGGGACAGTCTTTCTCCCAAACAGACCCAAATAAGCTACACAGGGACTGAATGAGGAACAGAGCAGGTGGAAGCTCGCCAGGACAAGTAGCACGATGAGGCTTGAGTAGAGATATACACTCGGACACTTCTGAGACTGAAGGATGCTCCATATTCACAGTCGAGCTAAAAATTTTCGCTCAAATCCATTGTTGGGAACAACCACATATGCAGTGGGCCTCAACGAGCGGGCGATCAGCAAGGCAATCACAAATCAAGGAGGACAAAAAGCAGATGGAAACCAAGAAAATTACCAAATGTGTTTCAGGACAACATGGAAGAATTTCGACATGATGGCGATTCAGAAGTGGCCTAGAACATCAGAAGTTCAGGACACCCATGGGAAAAAGAAAAACGGAAGAGTCCTCCGAAAAAGAAAACTCTGTTCAGTTCACAATGCCCACGTAAAGGAAACATTTTTCTGTGCCATTTCTTTTCAACCCAGATTAGTTATAATTCGAGTAGACCATGTGCAGTTCCCTCCCTTTAGGAATGCGACATTCCTGCACTTTCGAAAATGACAACATCAATCCACATTTACCCGAAACAATAATACAACAGACCTGTGGTCCCCTCCAAAGGATCTTGGTTTGCACATGTAGCAAGTTGGAGACGCTTGGTTGTCGGGTTCAGTCCCAACCAACCCCATCCGGAGCCCTGAATACCGATGGTTAGCGCGGACAGTTTGGACTTGAACTCCTCAAAAGACCCGAAATCAGCGATGATAGCATTGGAAAGACTGCCTTTCGGGGTACCACCTCCTTTAGGACTGAGGTTGTGCCAGAAAATGCTGTGGTTTATATGACCACCTCCATTGAACCGGACAGCGGGCTGGAACCAAACAAAGCACGACACTGTATTAAAGGGTCCAAAGTGAGTGCACAGAGCTGAAGGCGGGATGAATCATCACCGAGGTGGGTTTTGTAGTGGGGTCGGTAAGCACACAGCTGCGAGGACGGAGGATTGGATCCGTCTCTAACTAAAAAGCCTCTAACTAAAAACCACAACCATTTAAGTGGTAAGAAGATGCGGCTTTTTGGAGGAACCAGTCCCTAATCCCCTATTCAAAAGTTCGATCAGTGAAGCAAAGTACCCTTAAAACACAGTTGACTATTTAGTGAATGGAAACTGAACGATACGAATACACTCACTGGAACTTCGATTGTTTCCTCCTAAGCCTAATAAACAGTACGATATCTCGATCAACATGACCGTTGCGCATTTCACGCCAGCTATGCACCACACTGGCGACGTACCTAGATTTAACTTTTTGGAGGCTTCGATTGTAATAAACCTCAGGAGACATTTGCGAACGGAGTGTGGTGAATAACAGCATTGCATAATAAGCATCGAGGGTTTGTTTTAAGCACTCACCTGTAGGGAAATCGCTTTAGTGATGTCATTCTTGGCCATGGCCTCTGCAACTTGCTCTTCAGCAATATTCAGGTTGGACACATAGGTCGCATGGTGTTTGGTATAATGGAGGCGCATGATATCGGCGGATATAGTGGGCTCCAGGGCATTGAAGTCATACGGTAAATCGGGAAGTTTGTGCGCCTGCGCTACTCTAGGATTCCCATTCAAACGTCCAAGACCAACAACTGATTGCAGTAAGGGCCTGGTGTTGCGGGAGCCCGCCAACAAATTCTGCATGATAATAACACTTGTAGGGAATCAGTCCTTAAGTGAATGTGATCGCCGAAAGCTCGGACAACAAAACGCTGAAATGAAAAAAACGGTGGTATCGATAATCAATAAAAATCAGACCGTCGATTATCGTTTTGTGACAAAGATATGAAACGTCATGCAGACTGAAAGCACCCCTCAGTCACGGAAGCTGTTTATAAGACAACCGAAATTGACCCAATCAAGCCCTAAAAATGCCTCAGAGACACCAGTGGTCAAACGCTAAGTCCCTTTTATATCCTCGACACATTCGCGAAGTTCCCCACCCATAAAGCAACATGGACCGTACACTATCAAGGAGAAATTCTCGTGCAACAACAGCTGACTAATGATGAAGCACACGAAAATGATCCATCTCTAGACCTCGCTCACAAGAAATCTTGTTCAACAAACCCTTGAAATGCACCTCTCGTTTCATCGCCAATATACACACACTTGCACAACCACTGACTGCAACAGTGACTACAGGTCAGCAGATGTTCCCATCTCAGTTTTCTGCTGGAGAGGATAATGTGACAGGTGGGGCGAAAAGGCGTTTCCGATGTTTTTAACTCTAGGACCACTGGAAATCGTTTGGACCTTACCATTTACCTGTTACCGTTAACGGCATTTCTTAACGGTGCCCACGCCTAAGATCTGGTCGACACTCGAACTTCTGGTAGCTACCTTTATCCAAGAGTTGTGAGCTGTAACTTGAAACGGCACATAGACGAAACTCGCATAACATCATCAACATCAGCTGTAAGAACCGCGTGGTTGTAGCTGTCACAGTTTCGTTCACGGATAATTTGGGCAGGTGGGGTAGTGTTGTGACTTGCTGAACGGTCGTGCAACTCTGTCGGTCCTTGGCTTCCTGCTCCGCCCTCTGTGGTATATTAAAAGGCAAGGTAGCTTCAGACAGCCCTTTATGGAGACGAAAGAAGATTATTACAACTGTATTTATAGGGTAATCACAGAATGTTCCACAAGGTCGTGCTAGAACCTCCGTGAGGAGGTGAGAAGGGTTGAGCTAAAGATGCTCGATCCAGATTGGCTGGCCTTCTGACCAATCAGGGCATGCCTTCGTTTGGTCCGTAGCCCGCACGTGACACGTCATCCAAATGATGTGATGTTCGGTTATTAGGGACGACTGGCCTCGGGACACCTCCCCTTGAGAAGGCTGTTCAACCGATCGCTACTTTGAACTCAACTGTGACGACTCATGGAGGCGCTGTCGCACGCCGGTCCGTCCCTGGGGCTGTGAGCATGCCGACCTGGTATCTGGTACCCTTCACTTCGGAGGTGTGTCACGGCTGTCCGGTGTCCCATGCGACGTGGTTACCTTACGGAGCCGCAGTCGGTTGTCTGAAGTTGGTTGGAACGATCCGAATGAACCTGGGACTGTAAACTGAAGAGTTCCGACAGCGGGTGGAACGTAACAGGCTGCTGGCAGGATTCACCAAAACGGACGCAAGTGAGAGGGCTACCGGCGCTGGGTGCCAGGAGCTGAATAGTCTCTGCGTCACGTATGGTCCCTCTGGTCTCCGGTTTGGTTGTAACTGTGGCGACCACAAAATCGTCAGGATTTGGTGTTCCCGTGAACGTATTGTAGCCATCTGCAGCTGTTTCGTTATAAACGGCATTGAGGGATTGGTTCAAGAGTTGAAGCTCATTAATCCAATCCAGGCCCAAGAGATCGGGGCCCGTATAGTTCGTGAGGTAGCAAGTACGATTGGGTTGAATCCCCTTGAGCGTTACGGAACAGTTCATCTTCCCGGTCAGTTTGAGGCTTCCGCCAGATGCATTACGAACGGTACAATTTGTGTGTTCCACTGGTGGCCTTCCAATGACGTCCCAGGTTTGCTTTGAAATCAGAGTGAGGTCAGAACCTGTACCAAGTTGGAGAGTAACCGGTGTGCCATTGATGCATACTGTGACGAATGCGCAGTATGAAATTTGCGAACCGATCATGTTCAGCTGTCCCCAGCTGCCGCAGCAACAGTCGAACTTTCCATGCATCATCAAACTGAGCAAAGTTGGTTTGAAACATGCCCTCATATTTCTTGAACCAACTTCCGGAAGTTCGTCCAGATTCAGCGTCGAAATTGAATTCAGTAATCGAGCTGGCAGCAGCATCTCTGAGAGAAGACGGAGGCCCGACTGTTTTTGTGGCGTTCACCGACATACTGCGCATCAGAGATTCAACAAGCTTCTTCAAACTGCTTCTGTTGCTACTGTAAAGTTAATCGAAGTTTCTCTGCCGAAATTGACGTCGTGGGTTCGGGTTGTCACCAGTTTTGACTTGCTGAACGGTCGTGCAACTATGTATCGGTCCTTGGCTTCCTGCTCCGCCCACTATGGTATATCAAAAGGCACGGTAGCTTCAGACAGCCCTTTATGGAGACAAACGAAGATTATTAGAACCGTATTTATAGGGTAATCAGAGAATTTCCAACAAGGTCGCGCTGGAATCTCCGTGAGGGGGCGAGAAGCGTCAAGCTAAACGTGCTCACTCCGGATTAGCTGACATTCTGACCAATCAGGGCATGCCCTCGTAGCCCGCACGTGACATATCCGTCCGATTGACGTGCTGTTCGGTTATTAGAGGGGGCTGTTCCCCGCACAGGTAGGTAGCTGCGTACTGGAGGCGGAGCTGATAAATTGGTGCGTAAATACAGGATTGTCAGTGAACTGGTAATTGCGGGGATTGGGAGGGCAGCAATGCATTGAAGGCAATGGCTTGGATGCACGAACGCCACTAAGGGAGCGACTGGGCCATGTTTGACAACGTCTCTAACCACTTATGTGGCTCGTCTCGGGGTCCCCATCCAAGAAGGCGGCAATGAACAGTGCAGCTGAGTTTGCTGGTACTGGCCTTTAATCTTCGCTAGCAAGCCATTGTTTGACCTGAATGACAAGAACAAACCCGGCCCGGGAAACTTGGGCGAAAGCCTCGATCCTGTGTATCAAGCCGTGAATCCGTGACCTCCCCTTGCTCGCTTCCACCCTTCTTGTGGTTGTGCGAAAAGAACCCTTCGAGGAAGGCGGCTGGCTGGCATACGGAGCACGTGGCCAAGCCAGCGCAACCTGTGGAGAGTGGTCAGTACATCTATCGTGGGCGAGTTATTTGTTCCAAAAAACTATTCGATGAACTTCAGCATTACTGATCTGATGTGCCCACCAGACTCGGGCAATGCTTCGAAGACAATGATGGTCAAACACTGAAAGACTTTTGACGTCCTAGGCGCTCAACGGCCAGGTTTCTGAACCCTATAGTGGCATGGAGCGCACCGTAGCATTGTAAAGTCGGCCCTGGACGGATAAGCTGGTGTCACGCCTACGCCACAGGTGAAGCAGGTTCAAAAAAGCTACTCTGGCCTTCCCAATCCGGATGGAAATATCATCTTTCGCGAGACCACCAGGACTGCTAAGCTGCCCAGGTAAACGAATTTTCTTCTACCTCAATCGGCTCATCGGCAAGCATGAGGCTGGGGTTCGAGCCCACTCAGTCTTGCAATAGCACTTTGCACTTTGCCGGTATGAAGCGCACGCCAAACCACGAGGCGGAATTATGTAGATTATTTAATATTGTTTGAATTACCATGGGGTCAGATCCAAGAAGAGCTATGTCGTCTGCGTACTCGATATCTGTGAGCGGACGCCCAGGGAGCACCTCGAACCCACAGACATTAGAGACCGTGTGGTGTTTTGTACCTTTCTTTTGCTTTCATTATAACGTTACGTATTTCATCAATTTCATAAACGATTTTTGTTTGAATACGCAAAACCACAAAAACGCGCATTTGTACAAATTACATACAATACAGGCGTGGTCGCATTCTCCGATTTTCTCTT
>SJOL01006392.1:349528-371941 GCA_004794785.1 Opisthorchis felineus | reverse complement strand
CACTTTTGGGGGGACATATCGAGCTGAGACAAGATCAATTCGGTAAGATTTCGAATGTGGCGGGCAAAAACAGAACGAGGGAGGACAAAGCAAAAGGCATACCGGGTTGCGAAAAATGAGGAACCAGAACAACAAATCTGGTGCGGTAGCAGGCTTGCCGCGGTCTGGTAGGTCAATTTGAACTAAAGTACAAACCACTGATGAGGTATCTTCGGCCTTGGAATGCTGGGCTTATGGCCAGGGTCACAGAAAGGGTAAGTGGGGATGTTGAACTAGAGGAATCAGCAATACGCATAAACGGTAGCAGGGATCTCAGAGTCACGGTGAACACCGAAACTGTAGAGACTCACTAGTGGCGCTGTAGGAGTGGAGTTGGATGTAAATGTTCAATGGGGTGGGAGTTGGTGCTAAGACACAAGACGGAACGCGAACTGCACAGAAAATGGAGGACTTTGTGAGGACCATAGAATGAAAGTCAACGAGATATGTACATCCGAACGGAAGGTTCAGAAGATTAAAATGAGCGCATCCCGGATGCGGCTGGGGCTAGGTGAAGAGTTTGTCCGCAGTTGCAGATAGGGGGACGCGTGGTTGAGTAGGCATCGTCAAAAGTGGGAAATGAATAATTTGGGGGATGCCATCAGACTGGCTATGGCAGTGCCATGCCATTATTACGCTGACATATATCAGTTTCTGGACAGCCCCGCAACGGTCGTCACGGTTGCCACAATCGCACAGGGAATACGCATTTACGTGGAATCTGGACCTGGGTTGGACGAAAAGATTGACACAGATAGAGTCAGGCCGATGCAGAGTCATGGAAAATTTTCAATCAGTAGGAGGACAAGCCAGGTTGAATGAATAGCGGTTGTACGGGGCGTTTGCGCAACTACTACTGAAGCTTGAAGCTTGGGAAGAGGGGGAATGAGGGAGGAATAAGATGAGAGCAGTAGTGTCTGGTGAGTGCCAAGAGGCATCAGGTAAAACGGTGTTCAATAGAAAAAAATCTAATAGCGGATGACAGCAAGCTAAATGAACCCAGAAAAGGGTGGATTTTGTTAGCTAACCAAGAAGCCAAGTACTAGCTGGGCCAGAGTAGGCGCCCAGTTTAGGGAAGGTAAGGACTTGGCCGCCGAGGCAGGGAGGCTAGCCGTTGGACTAGTTAGAACAGGCGATTGCATGGTGAGATTACATGGCGGTAGTTTTTAGCTCATCAAAAGAATCCAACCATAGTGTCTCCGTTGTGCAAAGGGGGCGTTAAAGTAAACAGGGCCGGCAGACAAACAATAAGCGGTTGGGCAACAGCCTCCGGGATAATGGTTAAGAACCATAGTTTAACTGGAATCTACTACCTCAACTCAACAGGGTGGTAAGAATATCGGTGGCCAGTCCCCGAGTCACTGCTGTCAGCTCCAAGAAACGAATGATGCACGGCAATAGGTAAGTACGTGTGTGTTATGCCTGGATGGTCAAGTGGGCTTGCGGTAGTGCGACTCAACTAAGAAGACGTTGGCAACTCCTTGCATATCGATGTTATCTGTGAGCCTCGCACAGTAACTTGAGGCGGCTGGTGCTCTTACCACAACCTCCGAAGAGTGTGAAAATGGGAGTAGAAGTACTTATATACTACTAGTTAAAATAAGAATAGCACGTTATTTATATTCCGCACACTGACGTAGATATAGCTGACCAATCACATGTAAATGCCGCTAGGGAATCCCCTATGGGATGTGTCGGTAGGGGTTGCGAATGTCAGCGTGACGAATGATGCTCGTGGTAGCAGCGACACAATGTAAAAGGTGGTCGAATTCAGAAAAGACCGGTGAGAAAAAGGCGGATGTCTGGGGTACATGGAATATTTTTTAATTACACCACATGTTGATATTTGGTTACAAAAAATATGGGATATTAAGGTGTGAATCTCACATCACCATAAAGAAAATAAGGTATTCTGCGTACACTAAAATGTAACTGATAAGCAACCAGGAGTAAAACTCACCCCACTACCGGTTGGGATTCAAATAATAAAATAATAATAATGATGTTTATTCCAAACCTGTGGATGGCATGCCGTCAGGCGTGATAATAAGATGATCATATAGATGGTAATACAAAAAAGATCCATTTTGCTGGATCGTTTTTATTTCGGGTGTACTGCATAGAACCAATCTTCATTAATAGAGAACAGTTAGAGAGGAGACTTTCTGCAAAATCAATGGTTATTAGGCCCACAGCCAAGATCCAACCTGCCCTCAACGTGGTACGCTGGTGTAACCACTGTTTAGCTAGGCGAGCGGGGCTCTGGTAACAAAATTATCTGGAAAAATTGCCGCACATAATATATTTGTTTAACTTAATTTCAAGAGGGATGCTGGATGTCGCAGAAGAAACGGGAATGAAAATATAAGCAAGTGTTTCGCGGATGAACAGTGGGCGACGAACAGAACACTAGTGAAAAGATTTTCCTCTTATTATCTTTCATGCGAACTGTACGCGCACCATAAATACCTCTCTTACGACTGCATGGTTATACATAGTAGTTGGGTTGCGCTTAAGTTATCACGGACTAATGTTGTCAACATTGGCATCGCGTTCATTTTGAAACCGGAAGTTACATCATAAAATACGTTCAGCCAATTCGGCATGCTAACTGTCAGCAGATATTTCGTGTTACACCGAACAAGACGATTGTCAAACACAAGTCAGCAGTGAGTACAGAAATCGTGAACCCTGTTGCAGTATGTACGTAGGTGAGCTGGTGCAGAATGGTCCCGCCTTGGGTTGCAGGTGCAATCATTGTACCTAATGTGAATACACTGGGCACGTGTCCACCGTGTAAGTCGCCGGAGATGAAGTAGTAAAATTTGTTATACCTTTGGCAAATACGGAATGTAACTGTGACAGACAAGAAGAAAACTACACCGCTGCACATAAACAAACGTAGGTTACATTGTTTACAAAGTCCTACAGAGCTACTCATTAACTCCTCAGGGGCCACAAAATGCAAGAACGCCGTCACTAAAATCATTGATTCAATTATGCTGGGGAGAAACCGATGGGAAATTAAATGTGCGTTGTTTGCGTCTGCAAGATAACAGGCTTGGTAATGTGGCGGTTTTTGGCGAACCAAGCGAAGAAGTAATACATCAATGCATTACATAAATGGCGTTCATTGTTGCCGTATGTACGTGGAGTGTGCTGCCACAGTGAGGTCACAAAGGTCACGTGAAATGTACAAATGCCGTCACTGAAAGCAGTTACTTAATCTCGCAGAAACAAATCGACGGTAAATCAATTGTGCAATGTTTGCATCTGCGAGGTAACAGGCTTATTAATGTGGTATGTCTTAGCTAACCAAGCGGACAAATAGTACACTAATGCGTTAGGACGTGCGTGTAATGCGATGCTTTTGGCTTTGTACTTCTCACCGTTTGCTAGTCGGAAAAGTAATGTTGCATTTGACAGTCGATATTCACTGTAGGCCATGTTCTCCTCCGGATTCCATAGGTTACGAAAGCCAATGTACGCAGTTTAACACTTGGTCAGCGTTCTCCCTCCTGGTCACGAGCTTCGATGGTTGCTGCTTGCGGCGCATGGATTGTCACATTTTGGACTCCTGCGTTGGACACTGTTTAAAGATTGGCGGTGAACATGCTTTCGTTTCGTTCCTTGGTTTACCGGGGGAGAGCTTCCCATGTGAAAGTATAACAATGATTGTTTGCGGAACACGGTGGAACATGTTTTCGGCAAAGTTTTTTCAAGTCGTACGCTTGCGAATGATCAGACGGAAATATTGGATGCGAATGAATGAGCACGACGTACATGAAACAGCTAGTTTTAGCCATGAGCAGGATGACTTGAGTTTGACAGTGCATGCAGTGCTGTTACCGTGTGTTCTGTGCAGGATGGATAATGGAGGGAGGAGGTTAGCTGGACCATGGAAAGTCAACGTGCGAACAAGGCTTTTTTTGTGACCAAGTAGTGTGCGGTGCTGTACTGATCTGGGCTGATCAGCAGGCGCCTTGTAAACAATACGGAAGCTCAGGCTGGACGTGACACTGCACGACGGAAGCACTCGGCGCTGTGTGGTCAGTAAGCAGCAGCAATTTGTACTGGTTTGTTGCTGTCACAGGCGACGATGAATACTTAAATGACCGAGGAACGAATAGAAATTGTCCTGGTCGCAGTGATGCCCAAATGGTCGACTACCGAACAAAGTGTGCAGCGGAGGGTACTTGGGACGCTACAGGTACGTGTCCATTTATTTATTTAGCAAACTGAGGTTTTTGATTATCCAATACTCTCAGGATGATGAACATAGTATGCTGTAACTCAGATATTGGTCATGTTATAATGTATCTGTAGTCTACGGATTAATTTTTCTCTCTTAGTGGAACCGTCATAGGACACAATATTTCGACGGAGCTCCGTGTAAATCTGTAGCAGCGGTGTCCTTTTGAAATCATAAGTAAATCCTACCTCACACGAAATTCATATGTAGCCGAAAATTTAGGGAAGTTGGTAAAATTGCTTATCCCACATTGCTTATCACTGCCTTCAGGACACCACAGTGAGTGCGGCCTACATCAACGTGAGCGCAAATCTGGAAACGACAACCGTCGTAGCTAGGGACAGAGGTTTTACAGCCCACAATGCAACGTTGATAGTGGCGTGAATGTTTCAGTCCGGTTGGTCGTTCACTTTAATGGTATACAGAACATATGCAAATAAAATGCGTAATCAAAGTAACCGGTGCTATATGAGAAGTACGCACCAGCAATTACTGCTGGCGCAGTGCTGTCGATAATGAAGAGGCTAATGATGATGACGTCAACATCAACGTTTAGAAGTTGAACATCATCATAGGTCGTCGTACTGTTCCATGGAAGTTTGTCACAATCACCTGCAACGCTTATTCGACCGAAATCATGCGGAGATTTCGTCCTCCTTTGCATCCGCATGGATGTCAACACGTGCGCTGACAAAAATACTACACATTTGTACTACTGAACAATACATTTTAGGGGCTGCGCTAATTGGGACTTAGGCGAAAGTTGAAAGTAGATATGCCCGATTTTAGCTCACCCTACCTATGCTGGGGTACCCATTTTTTAGGTAATAACTTTGTGTACAATCACGTTCATGCGGGATAAATGGCTGTTACAATCGAAGGGCCTTTTTCATGAATAAATAACACATCGTTCGAGGCGGACGTCGGAATCGTTGCAACAGTACCTCTAATGAAGAATTTTTCACGGGGATGTGGAAGCATTTGTAGGCATCTAAATCTCAATTTCGTAATAGGGTGGATGATTCGTTCCGGTAGCTCGTCCGCTTAAATGGTGTTCATAACGTCAGCAGTTAAATTATGCAAAAATAATAGAATAATAAAATAATGAAATAAAATAAAATAAAATAAAATAAAATAATAATAAAATAAAATAAAATAATAATAAAATAGTAAAGGGAATCGGTGCTGTATATGAACTACGCACCAACAGTTGCTATTGGTACAGTACTGTCAACAATGAGGACGCTAATGATGAGCATATCAGCGTCAACAACGAGGTCAACATCTTAGGTTGACCCTCTGTTCCGTTGGAGTGAGTTACGATAACCTAATATATATGTGGTTTTAGTCCTTCGTGACCTTTTATGTGTAGTTATCACTTCTGGCGTAGATGAGCTTTCTGACAGGCCAGCAGAGCGTTGATGTAATCGGGAAAAAGTTCAAACTGTACTTATTCTAACGTCGATGGTTTAAGCACGCTACCACCAACACAGAATGTGCTTCGCAAATACACAGCGACACACACATATGTCGATTTTATTCCCTTACTTTCCACCACAATTCACCCATGCTTTCCACGGTTACTTGCCGCGCTGGACATATAATTGTGTTGCTCTCACCGTTGACCAATTTACGAAATCCAGTGAACACGGTGGTCACGGCGGTTAGTTGTAGCTTTTCTGTGGCAACTTACTTGTGGTAACGCAAATTCCTGTTGTTCTGGTTTTCTTCTTGCCTTACAGCTGCAACAGATTGTGATATGGAGCTTGTTTGCCTTGTTTCGGGGCGTTTGTCAAAAACTTGTCGCTGAACTACTTCCTTCAACTGCGGTGCGTAGCTTAATTGCTGATTGGATTACGAGGCGTCTTACACTATTCTGAGACAGCTAAGATAGCCCACCGACATATATGGTGCAGGCTGGCGTGTCACGGATAAACTTCACTGAGTTAGTTTTAGCACCACATCAGTGGCCAAAAGCGACTTGGGTACCTGATATCCATTCTTGCCCGGGTTCAGGTGAACAGGAACAATTACACGGCAATGTGAAGACATACTACGCCACTGACAAGTTGGCCAAAACTCTCTAACAGCCCACGACCCTTTTGCCTTTCTTTGGTTTCATCATACACGGGAGATTCAGCTGGTTTCCAGGTGAGTCTCCGGTAAAAAATTGGTATGCAGATGAGTGTATTAGTCGAATTACACGACTTTTAGCGCAAACGCATTGAACCATAAGATGCGCATTGAGGGCGAAAAAGGAATATCTAATTTTATTCAAATGTTTGTCTACAAAAAACACCAAAATATAGTTACAATAGGGGGTTGGATAAGACTCCTTCGATGGCACCACCGTGTACAATACGGACATTGAACCCAGTTTATTGTTCTTCCTTCGTTGGCCTCCGGATCTTCGAGGCCGTACTCACCGCGTATGTTATCATCCGCTAGGAAGTCTTGCAAACTGGGTACGGTGGATGTTCCATCGATGACGTCCGTCCGAGGATCATGCCTCGCTTCACACACCAACTGCTCGCCGCTTGCCAGTTTGGGCGGCTGGAACAGTCTCCTCCTCTTCCGAGCTTGAAATATCAACAGCGGCAGTTTCGTCGTGAACAATAGGGTCTTGGATGGGATGAGCATAAATCCGATGCAATTTTGTAAATGGCGTACAGCATCATTCGACGGCACAATCTATCGAATTCAGAATGGCCGACAATGCGGAGATCGCGACGAGGCACATCGGATATGGTTTTCTGGCGATTCCTGGCCATGAGCTCAACAGTCCAAGGCCAGGAGGCCTCAGCGGTGGTTTTAGGTTTTAGTTCAACTTGACCGGCTGGATGACGCCAACTCTGCTGCTTCACCAGACCTGACGTTCTGGTTCCTCATTTTCAACCACTTACACTCTTCTTGTCATGTGTGCCCTCCCTCGCTTTGTTTTTGCCCGCCACCTTCAAGTCCTTCCGAATTGATCTTGCTCGGTGTTCTCTCCAAAAAACGCATGGTAACTGTGCCTCCCTGCCTGTGCCGGTTTAGTGATGACCACGTCTACATCGTTAATGCTCCCCGCCTATGACGCTGTCCCTTTTCCCAAAACCCCTGTACCCACAATCCTCGCCAGTCATGCCTTTATTCGGACTGTAACCTGATGATCATGCCTGAAGGCATGCCACCCACAAGTTGGGAATAAACATTATAATAATAATAATTATTATTATTATTCTTATAAGTACGTCGCGCTCATCCGTGAAACACGTATAGCCTCCCACAGTCCTATTCGCCCGTTCAGTAGTTCAATTTTCAGGCACCAATGCATGGCCTCGACCATGTTTTATCGTGAATGCCATAGTTTGCAACTTGTGGTGTTCTGCAGCTGGCCCACTTGGACGCCTTCGGAAGAATAATGGCGTTTATGTAAATAAAAAATAGGGGTTATTTACACGAATGAGTTCCAAAGGAGCTAAATGTCTCCAAAAATGGGATGTGTACATGGCACCAAAAAACGCACAAATGAGCGGGATCGCGGAACCCGTTTGATACTGTTCCTAATTATTTGGACACGATATAATAAATGAGTGACAAAAGGAAAGACATTACTTGCCGCGTTTCCGACGACAGGCGCACCATCAGGCATGATGCACTTGACTTGAGAACCGCCACCAACAAATTCGAGAAAAGGTAGGAGAAAAGTGTGCACTTTAGTCTCAATCTCTTGCAAAAGAAAACCAATGGCTACTGGAAGACTTACGACAGCCAACAACAATAAGCAGCTGATATAGGAAATACCTATGTTGGTTGGTTGAGAATGTGCTGCCAATTAGCAAAAAATCGGGAAATCGTCTGTACAGCTAGAGCATCGCCGAGATGGAATAGACGAAATGGGTTACTCGGTTGCTTTCATCTCGCAAACAGAGAACCCGTCCTTGTTCGTTGATATGTCTCCAAGTCAAGAATGTAACCTGCAAAAAGTGCATATTTTTAACACAAATTTTACTTACTTGGATTATTCCGCCCAAACATGTGCTACGCCCGAATATTTCCAATATCACTGTTTGTGAGATATTTGCCGAACTTGGATCGCACATTGAACCGGATGTTGGAGCATCGGCTCCGGCATTCAAGCATTGGCCGTATGATCTCAAACTCCTCTGGATTCCACCTAAGGTTGCCGTTAAACTACCTGAATGCTTTGGCACCCAGAAGCTTGTGGTTGTTGTTCAAATTAAACTGGGTTATTCGGAATGAGTTCCACGGCTTGCCCACGTTGAAATGCTCGTCGCACTGCATGTGATCGAGCAGTCGGCGTCGTTCCCCGTCGTTAGGACGACGTGCAAATCATTTGCGGTGGCACTGGTATTGACGAACATTTTCTAACCGGAGGAATTTGCTTTCAAGGTTCGCACGCTGTAGTACGATCCTGATATTCGCTCGAACTGCTTGACGTAGTGCATTAGTTCGTGAAGGTTGCAGAATAGGCGGCTACTCAGGTATTCCACGAGCAGGGTGAAAATGTCCACTGCTCATCCTTCAGAGGAGACGGGGGCAGTTGCAACGACCGCTTGCGCAAATGAGAGGGCAATGACGAGTGTGCATCACCGTGGTGCGCGGACTATATTTATGACACGTCAATCAATGAAAATTGGGAACTAGCAGTTATTTTCGATGAAAAGGTACAGAAAGCCTGAATAGTAGTGTAAAAGTAAAGATGAAAACATCCGAAATTTTGGAAAGGAATGAATAATCAAAGGGTTGTGGTTAAAGAGATATTCCCTTCAAGCTACCCTTGCGCATATATTTAAAAAAAATCAAACGAAAGGACAGCTGTCATTCGCTTGTGTTTTTCGGTGCTGCCAGACAAGTGACATCCGGGAAGAGTCCAATCCATCGAAGGACAAACAACGACGGTGCTCTTTTATGGTTTCCCTGAATTAAAGGCCAGGCTCAGAACCATCGGCGATGGGCGATGCACCCGTGCTACTGAAGTGGTGGCGAGTATACGAATGCACCATGGTGCAACGCAACAGGGCGTGCCTGTCAACCACACGAGGTTTTCAGCCCTCGTACATGCTACCAGATCTGCAGGGCGACAAGCCACCAAGCAGCCATGATTGCGGTTTGTGCATTAATTAATAACTCCAGCTACCAGATAGTTTATCCGGTCGAGGGAGAAACCAGACCAATAAAACTGCTCAGTCATTTCGAACAAGCAAACAGCAAACAGCCACTAGGAGAGGCAAGTCGCGGAGGCGAATGAGACGGCAGCTAACTTTTGGGACATGGGATTAGAATGGAGACGTTCAGAGACTGTGTACCACACCTAAACGACGACGAAGCGTTTGTGTGAACCGCCATGTCAAGTAGAGGCACAACACACTGTCATGTGTATGTGTGAATGAGTGGGCTGTGGCCCAAATAATTATTTCATTCAGGCCCGCTCTTTGATGTGCGTGCGCTGCACGTGATCGAAGGGTGCGGAATGGCTCTGAACAATGAGGAAATAAGCCATCGGTTTGGCTAAGGTTAGGAAAATCTAGTCAAAGCAAAGCACCAGACATTAAATATAGCTGACGGAGATATTCAGGGATGGGTCCAGGCTTGAAAGAACTGGGAATAATTTGGCCGGGCACAGAAGCCTAACGCCGGATGTAAGGAAATACAACAAGGTCAGTGGAGACGTGCATGAAAATAATTACGATGGCAGGCGCTAGACACTCTCTGCAACACAACTAAGCTTCAGAGAGCAGGTGCGGATGTAGGTCCAGGAAGCGAACGTCTGCATAAGAGATAGACAAGATGGTGATTTGTGGACAAGAACACCTGGAGGGATAGTTGTCTCGCTTGTGGGTTAACGCTAGGGGGTTCAAGCTGGTGGGTATACGTGCTAGGGCCAAGCAATAGGACAGTTGGGGTGAGAGCTCAAATTAGAAGGGCTTAGGGCTTATTTCAAAGAAAGTGTCTAGTGTAAGCCGTGGCGTGAAAATACGCCCAATAGAAGGGTAAGAATCGAGTCTTTCGAAAGTCTACATGAGATGTTATAGTATGGACATGGGAGGGGAGCTTGTCCCATAGTTTGGAATACAGGCAAAGGAAAATGTTTTGTCTAAAGACAGTTCGACAGGTTGAAAATGGGAGCAAAAGTCCAGAGTTGCGGATATTGTAGGGAGGGCCAGAAGAAAATTCAAGACGGCGGTCAACTATGTATGCCCGTCGGTAGATTAGGCGACACGGAAGACCTAGGCTCAACCTAATGCGCCTCAGCCATGAAGGATCCAGCCCAAGTGACAAACAGCGAAGACGATAAGGCAACATGGATGACGCCGGAAACAAGGACTTAGTAAACGAGCGCAGAAGTCTGGCATGTTTGCGAATACTGTGAGGCGAATTCAGGGCTGGATTCAAGAATGGGTCTTACAAACTGCTTAAAGGTGGCAGTTAAACATGATTTATTGCGGAAGAATCGGCGAATGAAAGCGCAGAGCTTGCGGGCTCTAGTCACTCTGTACCATGCATGTTTCGAAAGCCAAACGCACAGGAATACCTTGGACCTGATAGCATGAATTTCGGATTCCTGAAAGTAGCCACTGAATTCCCGAAATCTTCCGAGACCCTCAACTCCCCTAGGTGCTAACCAGACAGACAACGCCCCCTCAATATGCAGCGTGTCACAGCCTTGTATCAATGCCGGAGAATGTGAGTCAGCGTTGGAACAATTTCAGACAGTGTTTCTCCAATAAATGGCTTGAGGCCGTTGTGTTTTCGCACACGCACGCACTAACATTCTGGCACTCGCTTGTTCGGAATAAAGCTGTTGTGTTCCCTTCGGTGAGCCTTTTTCCGGCACTAGGCAGTAAAGTGAGGTCAGCAGCCAGATGCTACAGATTTGCGGCTTAGCAGATATGACAGATTGGCGACGCCCAAACCCACGGAACCATGGCAATAATTGCGGAAGCCTTGAAAAGAGTTCTGCTGCAATAAAAAAATCAGTTTGAAGCGGCGCAATCACGTTTGGTGGAAACATTGACGCAGCAACTTAAAATTGAACCACCAAATTCCGCTTAAGATACAAATTCGGTCAGCTCGATCGCCAATGGCATCACGGAGTTCCATTATGACGTTGATGCCTGTCTTACCCTCTATTCGTGGTTGAGACGTTACCAGGATATTTTCAAAGTCGAACTGAAGCACAAAGACGATGCCTGGAGAGTACGCTTATTGCTCAGAAAGCTTGGCACACCGGAACAGACAAGTATTCCAACTTCGTCCTGCCAAAGAACACGCGAGATCTCAGTTTTGACAAAACTGTGCAGCAACTCTCGACAATTTTCAGTGAGTGTTCGTCTTTGTTTAATATCCGGCACCAATGTATGAAATTTGCGAAAAAGGAATCCGAAGACTATATCACCTATGCCGCGGAAGTCGACCTTGAATGCGAACAACTGAAGTTCTCTACCATGATCGAAGACCAGTTCAGGTGTGGTCTCCAGTCGCATTCAGACAGTGATATCCGAGCGAGACTACTGAACAAGGTTTTAGCAAACTTCCGAGATAACGCTGCAGTCCATTACCCATGACTGCAAGCGCCTTTTGAACCTTAAACACGACGCGGCCAAGTTGGAGAGACCCTTATCCAACCTTGCTTTCAACGTTGCCGAGACGACATCGAAGCAACCTCTCGTGGTGATAAATTCGAACGGCACAAAGCCCGCTTCAGCATGCTGGCAATGCCGCAAATGGCACTTTTTGCGATTGTGTTTCCTTTTAAGAGGCACAAGTGTTCAGTGTGCAATCGACGTGGGCACAAGGAAAGCCAGTGCCGGACGCGGAAAGCTAGCCAAAGACGCGGCCAAACCCGGAGGTCACGAAGCAGACGGAGCCAGTTAGAACCCCGTTTTAACGCAATACTTGCAACGTTGGATAACCAGATCGATGCTCGTTGCAAGTACGTTACAATCAGAGCAAACGGAATCACGATTCGATTGAAGTTCGATACGGCTTCCGATATTACGATTGTTTCCCCGGCGCACTTGCAGAAAGATCGGATCATCGAAACTCAGGCCAACAATGAACACTGCCAGAAATGCTTCAGGTGGTAAGCTTCAACTACTTGGTGAATTCGATTGTGAGATGGAGATAGCAAGCCACCGTGATCGTGGTATTGTCTATCTTGCTGCTTGTGAGCTCAATCGCCTGGGCATAGACTGCATCGATCGCTTGCATCTTTCAACAATGCCGATCGAAAACTTGTTTATCAACACCGACAGGAGGGAAGCCAACATTCCGGTATGGAAAACGTGTGCTTGTAAGGGACTATTGGCCCGGGCACTGAAGATGGACTGTTGGAGTCGTCCTCAAAAGAATCGGTGAGGTGGTTAGCAGCGTCCAGGCGGGATCGTTGATATGGAAACGACATGTCAATCAACTACGGCCGACTGAGTGCCCGATCCCAAATGTGGAGGATCATTTGCTAGACCTCAACCTGCCGCTTGAAATCGTTGATCTCCCATGACGAGCACCTAGGGCTACTGCTCCACATTTACCGCCCAAGACGGATCCATTGCTGCAACCGAGACGGCGTACCTGTGGCGCTAGAAAACTGGCGGAACATTCACAACTTCATCCGCGTCGACAAGCTTACGTTGAACGTCCAAAAAGGGGGAGTTATCAGGAAGGTCATATTCTTCAAAGTAACCACTGAATGCCGGAAACCTACTGAGATCCTCAGCCTTACCAGGAGCTGACGAGACACAAAACGCCCCCTCTATATGCAGCGCGTCAAAGCCTCGCTCCAAAAGCCAGACAGCGGGAGTCAGCATTGGATCAAGGACAGACAACCCATCCACAATATTCAGCGCCTCGCAGCCTTGTATCAAAGCCAGAGACTGCGAGACAGCGTTTTGGACCACGTTTAGACAGTGTCCCTCCAAAATATAGATTGATGTTGTTTTTTTTCACATTCGCACGCTGTTGTTGTTCGGAATACAGCCGTTGAGTTCCCCTCAGTGAGCCTATTCCCGGCAATAGACAGTAAAGCGCGGCCAGCAGTCAGATACCACACCTAGGTGTCTCACCTCGGGAAAGGTAGGAATCGAGAGTCCATTAAGCATAATCATCCTAGGAAGAATCTGAAATCGATGTGAGACGGTTTGGCACTTTGAAACGGCAGAAGAAAGAAGGGATTTGGAGGACCAGAGGGATAAATTTTTCAGGTCAGACTGAAGTTAGCAAGGGTCGAAACTGAGTCACTGGCCTCAAACGTGTAGGGTATCCTAATATCATCAGCAAACAGAAAAGGGGATCCATGGGTGATCGAATCAGTGAAATTATTAATGTATAGCAAAGCAGTAGGGGATAAGCAGGCTACCCTGAATAACTCCACTGGTGATGGGAAGAGGTGATGGGGTGAGATCCCCGATCTTTGTGACCTGGGTTCTCCCGGTGAGGTAAGAAACGAACCATCGCAGTGGCGGGCCACCAATCCCCGTAGGTCGTAATTTGTTGAGTGCATCGTGGGGACTTGGTCAAACGCTTGCGAATATCAAGATAGATAAGAATAATACATGGCATCGGACGGGTACTTTCACTCTGGTGAGGCGCAAAGCGTGGCCAACATTTTCTACGGCAATGTACTCTCATCACTATGTCTGGTTGCTCCCACAAGAGCTTCTTATGTTTCTGGACGTCGTTCAGCCAGACGATTATCCGCTCTAGGCCATAAACTTAGGAGGTATCGTAGGCCCTTCCACGAAGCCCATGATCTCTCCCTCCTTATTCTTATTAACGGATTCATGACTGAGATTACCACTGCCAAACTGGCTATTGAAAAGCGCGAGCAATCTACCACCGTAGCCCATTCTCTTCAATCTAAGATGCTGGGGCGCCTCTTTCACAGGCGCTGCTTCTCCAATTCCTCCGCAATTCCAAGTATTGCGGCCGCTGACGGGAAGCCTCTTTCCGACCCTGCTGATATTGTAGAATCCCTAAACTCTTACTTCGCCAGCTCCTATTTTCCCTTCGCATCGACCCTATCAATTAATCGCTCCCCACCTGGTCCCGAAGTGACCACATCTGTTGACGATACTAACCCCACCCTCTGCACCCTCTCAGTTACTTTGTTTGACTTAACGTCCTCACTCGTCCGCCTTAGGGACTCCAGTTTTCCAGGCTCCGACGGTATCTCTTCGTTCATCTTAAAAGCCGGATGCCCGGACATTCTCACCCTCATCCTCTACCCTTCAATATCTTCCACATCACTGGAAAAGTTCCAAGTCAGTAGAAGCACTCCACCATTGTTCCACATTATAAGTCAGGTCCGTGAAATGCTCCAGCTAGCTATCGTGGCACATACCATACTTGCTTGCTCCCCCGTACCCTAGAGCGCCTTATCAAACGTCCCTGTGATAAATTAACTACTCACCGCCAAGAACCTCAACAATCGGCAGTATGGGTCTATGGCGCAGCGGTCAGCTAACATACGTCGTGTTGACGTCTTTAGTCATATTTTGTCCACCTACGACGCCGGATCGTGTATTATTCTTATCTATCGTGATATTCGCAAGCGTATGACCAAGTCCCCAAGATGCACTCAACAAATTACGACCTACGGGGATTGGTGGCCCGCCACTGCGATGGTTCGTTTCTTACCTCACCGGGAGAACCCAGGTCACAAAGATCGGGGATCTCACCCCATCACCTCTTCCCATAACCAGTGGAGTTATTCAGGGTAGCCTGCTTGTCCCCTACTGCTTTGCTATACATTAATAATTTCACTGATTCGGTCACCCATGGATCCCCTTTTCTGTTTGCTGATGATATTAGGATAGCCTACACGTTTGAGGCCAGTGACTCAGTTTCGACCCTTGCTAACTTCAGTCTGACCTGAAAAATTTATCCCTCTGGTCCACCAAATCCCTTCTTTCTTCTGCCGTTCCAAAGTGCCAAACCGTCTCACATCGATTTCAGATTCTTCCTAGGATGATTATGCTTAATGGACTCTCAATTCCTACTCTTCCCAAAGTGAGAGAGAGGGGACTTAGGTATTCCTGTGCGTTTGGCTTTCGAAACATGCATGGTACAGAGTGACTAGAGCCCGCAAGCTCTGCGCTTTCATTCGCCGATTCTTCCGCAATAAATCATGTTTAACTGCCACCTTTAAGCAGTTTGTAAGACCCATTCTTGAATCCAGCCCTGAATTCGCCTCACAGTATTCGCAAACATGCCAGACTTCTGCGCTCGTTTACTAAGTCCTTGTTTCCGGCGTCATCCATGTTGCCTTATCGTCTTCGCTGTTTGTCACTTGGGCTGGATCCTTCATGGCTGAGGCGCATTAGGTTGAGCCTAGGTCTTCCGTGTCGCCTAATCTACCGACGGACATACATAGTTGACCGCCGTCTTGAATTTTCTTCTGGCCCTCCCTACAATATCCGCAACTCTGGACTTTTGCTCCCATTTTCAACCTGTCGAACTGTCTTTAGACAAAACATTTTCCTTTGCCTGTATTCCAAACTATGGGACAAGCTCCCCTCCCATGTCCATACTATAACATCTCATGTAGACTTTCGAAAGACTCGATTCTTACCCTTCTATTGGGCGTATTTTCACGCCACGGCTTACACTAGACACTTTCTTTGAAATAAGCCCTGAGCCCTTCTAATTTGAGCTCTCACCCCAACTGTCCTATTGCTTGGCCCTAGCACGTATACCCACCAGCTTGAACCCCCTAGCGTTAACCCACAAGCGAGACAACTATCCCTCCAGGTGTTCTTGTCCACAAATCACCATCTTGTCTATCTCTTATGCAGACGTTCGCTTCCTGGACCTACATCCGCACCTGCTCTCTGAAGCTTAGTTGTGTTGCAGAGAGTGTCTAGCGCCTGCCATCGTAATTATTTTCATGCACGTCTCCACTGACCTTGTTGTATTTCCTTACATCCGGCGTTAGGCTTCTGTGCCCGGCCAAATTATTCCCAGTTCTTTCAAGCCTGGACCCATCCCTGAATATCTCCGTCAGCTATATTTAATGTCTGGTGCTTTGCTTTGACTAGATTTTCCTAACCTTAGCCAAACCGATGGCTTATTTCCTCATTGTTCAGAGCCATTCCGCACCCTTCGATCACGTGCAGCGCACGCACATCAAAGAGCGGGCCTGAATGAAATAATTATTTGGGCCACAGCCCACTCATTCACACATACACATGACAGTGTGTTGTGCCTCTACTTGACATGGCGGTTCACACAAACGCTTCGTCGTCGTTTAGGTGTGGTACACAGTCTCTGAACGTCTCCATTCTAATCCCATGTCCCAAAAGTTAGCTGCCGTCTCATTCGCCTCCGCGACTTGCCTCTCCTAGTGGCTGTTTGCTGTTTGCTTGTTCGAAATGACTGAGCAGTTTTATTGGTCTGGTTTCTCCCTCGACCGGATAAACTATCTGGTAGCTGGAGTTATTAATTAATGCACAAACCGCAATCATGGCTGCTTGGTGGCTTGTCGCCCTGCAGATCTGGTAGCATGTACGAGGGCTGAAAACCTCGTGTGGTTGACAGGCACGCCCTGTTGCGTTGCACCATGGTGCATTCGTATACTCGCCACCACTTCAGTAGCACGGGTGCATCGCCCATCGCCGATGGTTCTGAGCCTGGCCTTTAATTCAGGGAAACCATAAAAGAGCACCGTCGTTGTTTGTCCTTCGATGGATTGGACTCTTCCCGGATGTCACTTGTCTGGCAGCACCGAAAAACACAAGCGAATGACAGCTGTCCTTTCGTTTGATTTTTTTTAAATATATGCGCAAGGGTAGCTTGAAGGGAATATCTCTTTAACCACAACCCTTTGATTATTCATTCCTTTCCAAAATTTCGGATGTTTTCATCTTTACTTTTACACTACTATTCAGGCTTTCTGTACCTTTTCATCGAAAATAACTGCTAGTTCCCAATTTTCATTGATTGACGTGTCATAAATATAGTCCGCGCACCACGGTGATGCACACTCGTCATTGCCCTCTCATTTGCGCAAGCGGTCGTTGCAACTGCCCCCGTCTCCTCTGAAGGATGAGCAGTGGACATTTTCACCCTGCTCGTGGAATACCTGAGTAGCCGCCTATTCTGCAACCTTCACGAACTAATGCACTACGTCAAGCAGTTCGAGCGAATATCAGGATCGTACTACAGCGTGCGAACCTTGAAAGCAAATTCCTCCGGTTAGAAAATGTTCGTCAATACCAGTGCCACCGCAAATGATTTGCACGTCGTCCTAACGACGGGGAACGACGCCGACTGCTCGATCACATGCAGTGCGACGAGCATTTCAACGTGGGCAAGCCGTGGAACTCATTCCGAATAACCCAGTCACCACAATTTTGGGAACCGAAGAAAACGAGGACAATGGGTCTGAGGTACGACAAGTTCAATTATTAAGCCTGCTGAACTGGACTAAAACTGATAACCATTGCTGGACAAACGGCGTCGCAATCAGTACTTTAACGCCGCCTTCCTGGGATTCTCCTTCTCTCAGCAACGAGCCAGAGTGTGACGATCAAGTACCATGGAACGCTGAGGGTGCTGTAAAGAAGGATGAATCTGCCAGTGAAGATAATGAAGGTGAAAATGAGGTAGATAAGACCGTTGTTCGGAAGAGAGTGTAGAGGATGCCAGCGAGGAGGAGATACTGTTGGGGGATTCGCCAAAAAGGTATAACTCCATTCCATGTAAAAAACCAGCCTGGAAGTCAGGACAGAATAAATTTTGGCTCAAACTGGGAGGAGAAACGGAACTTTTCACCTCAAAGGGGCAGAGACTCCAGTGACAGAGGTCGTGGTTGCCACAATCGTGGAAGTCACCATAGCAGTTTAAGGCATCATAGTAAAGGCCAAGCCCTGAAGTGATGGCCACATTCAGGAAGTGTTAGTAAAGACTGTCTCGTGTAAGGTTAAGCGTGGTATAAGTTGCAACTGCCTGCTGGAAGGAGTAGAAGACAGTTAGTTGCTCACCCACCCTAGGCGTATGCTCCGGATTGAGAGAAGCGTTTGTGGCTAGAGCAATTGTACCATTCTAGTTGATCTCATTCTTGTATGCGGCGGATTGCTTTGGTAGATCAGGGAAAGCCATGCCAGCTTTGGGGGACGGTGTTGACTCTTTTCTTTTATCCTTATTTTGTACAACGGCATTCTTCCTTTTTGTTATTTCGGTTTTGCGCCTATACCAACATTCTTGTCTTTAAACAGGGCGTAAACCGTTCTTTGACCTTGTCATCGCACGTATTTTTTAAGCCCACAAGTGGTTTCGCTATCTTGTAAACACGTTGCTTTGAGTCGGTGTGGACTTTGGGAACCGTTAGGAATTGGCAGTTCCTAAACCGGTATATAGAAGCAGGCGCAGTCCCACGATTTAAGGTTTGTACAGTTTTATTATTTTATTATTGTATTTATAGTACCGCATTTGTTGATAAACCTCCCTTTGAGCGATTTGGCTTTTGGGGTTTTGCGCGTAACTCGACGTGGCCCAACAGATTGCTGGAAACAATCTATAAGAGGTTCCTAACCCTCCGCTACCAGCACGCAAGTCTAGTGCCCAAAGGCTTTTTATTGCCTGCACCACATGCTAACTTGAAGCTGATAGCAGTGCTTCGGGGACTGGTGACTATTTCTCTCACACATACTTTCTCTCCTGGTACTGTCCACCTCATGTAATAAATATCAGATTAACTAGTCCATCATCTCGGAAGTTCATTCCCATCAGTCCTTATACACTTGATTTCCCTAACAACAACACCACTCTGCGTGCTTATATCGGTTTGCACTAGATCCCTTGAACTTTAATATCATATGTTAGCAAACTCAACCCTTGGTCACCAATCTACTAAGTACAAGTCCATCTCTATTCGATCACATATAGTCACCTGTTGTCATCACCCTAATCGCGTCAGACGTCAAGTTTGTCTTTCTATGTATATTAATGCACACTATCCCATCAGGTGTCTCCTCAAACTCACCATGCTTTACTAACCTCGTCCCATTCCCTCATCTTCCCAAGTTTTGAACATCAGCACTATCAGGTATGGACGGTCTGGTTGGCTGTTAACCACTTCACCTGGCCTATGATCGACATCCACAGGATCCCCAAACGGACCAAAAAACCTGCGATCTTATATCGGCTTCGTTCTACCTTTGTTTCCTTGGCCAGCCTGAAAAGATTCCCGCTGCTCAAAGAATCGCACATCCCAGCCTAATGACCTTGTCATGTGTCAGGTAAGAAGCCTCTTGTTTTGTCCTCCATCGCTTTGTTTATGCCCGCCACCTTCACATCCTAACGATCCGATGTTGCTCGATATTCTCTCCAAAAAATCGCATAGTAACCGTGCTCCTCTGCCCGTGCCGGGCTAGTGGTGACCACGCCCACATCGGATAATGCCCACCGCTTATGACGCTGTCCCATTCCCAAAACGCTCCCCGTACCCACAATCAGTAATGCTTTTATTCCAACTGTAAACTTATGACCATGCCTGACGGCATGTTACGCACAAGTTGGGGATAAACATTATCATTATCATCATTGCCATCAATGTAGTCGTTCAGAGCCCGTGTACTATGGCTAAACGACGACGTAGCATTGGTGTGAACCGCAATGTCAAATAGAGGCGCACCACAGTGTTGTGTGTGTGCGAATGGCTGGGCTGTGGAACCAAACAAGTATTTTATTCATTGCGCATCTTCAGACCCACTATTCGATGTGCGTGCATTGCGCCTAATCAGAGTATACGGAATGGCTCTGAAGAAAGTAATGGCAAACGTAATAATGTTCATTTCCCAACTGGTGGGTAGCTTACCTTTAGACATGATAATAAATTTACAGTCAGAATAAGAGCATGACTGGTGGAGTTTGCGGGTACTGGGAATTCCGTGGAATAGGGACGGCAACATAAAGAGTGGGCATTATCCGAAGTAGACTTGGACACGCCTAAGGCGGCAAGGTAGGGTACCAAAATTACGAGGGCTCTTTCTTATGGGGAACATATCAGATGAGACAAGATACGATCGTTAAGATTTGAAAGTGGCGGGCGAAAGCAACACGAGGGAGGGCATAGCAAGTGGCTTCCTGCCTGGTACGTGATAGAAATAATTAAAATATCTTCAATCTGCAGAAAAAGTTTAACCAGAATAACGGATCAGGAGAGGCAGCAGAACTGCCACGATCTGACCGGCCGATTTGAACTGAAGCCTAAAACCGTTACTGAGGCTTCGTAGCCTTGGGCTGTTGGGCCTATGGCCAGAGTCAGGAAAAGCGTAATTGGGGAATATGTGGTACGGATAAATGGTAGTAGAAAACTCAG
Organism: Opisthorchis felineus; assembly: GCA_004794785.1. NCBI lineage: Eukaryota > Metazoa > Platyhelminthes > Trematoda > Opisthorchiida > Opisthorchiidae > Opisthorchis > Opisthorchis felineus. Next base: position 351,326 of record SJOL01006392.1, on the reverse strand, counting down.
AATCACAGTGTGCAGTGAAACTGGAGAGATTCACTAGTGTTGCTGCTGGAGCGGGGTCGGGTGTAAAAAGTTCCTTGGGAGATGGAGTTCACGAAAACACACAAGAAGGAACGCGAATTGCACGGAAAATAACTGACTTGGTGAGGAGTACAAGGTAAAAGACGCCGACATGTTTAGATCCAATGGAAGGTTGAGCAGATTGGAATGAACGACTCCCGGAGGCAGCTGGGACTAGATGAAGACTTCGTTTGTGGTTGCAGGTAAGGGGAGGAGTGGGCGAGAGGGCGCAGTCAAAGTAGGAAGTGAGCAGTTGCGGGTATGCTGTCAAACTGAGTATGACAGTGCCGTACCGTCACTGCACTGAGATACTTCAGTTTCTGGACAACCCCGTGACGGACGTCATGATTGAGGTAGTTGGGCTGGGACGTGCAGTTCTGTCAGCAGTGGGGTGTGAGGTTGCCAAGGGGCTCCACAGGGAGAACAAGACCAATATAACATCGCAAGTAGTATTTGTTGTTTTTTCTTTTTGTCCGGTCGGGGTCCCTTTAGGTGTAATGCACAGATCGGATGGAGTGGATGACGGCCAAACAGGACGTCCATAGCACGTATTAACGCAGGTCGAAGCTTGGGAAGAAGATGATATGGGATGAGATCAATAAGGCCTAAAGAGTTATAGGAGTCATCAGACAGAATATAGTCCTTTAAGAAAAAAACTGAACGTCTGCTACAGTTAGGGTGCTGCCGACAAGTGGTTAAATGAGAGGGGATAGGGATGGATTTACGCTCAGTGGTCTAGTCATCAAAGCCAAGCTGGGATTTCCAATATAGGCTATTATACTACCTGAGACAGGAAAGTACGATGTAAGTAGGGAGAGAGGCGGCGTGGTAAGGGAAACCAAACACTTTAGGGCTGGCGTGTTCGGAACTTCTTAGTAGGCTTACTAGATTTCATGGAGGTTAATAGTGAGTTGGAAAATATTGGGACAATCTAGGATGGAAAGTGAACGCAAGGGGAATGGTCAGTAGTCCCCGAAGCACCACAATCAGCTTCAGTCTAAAAGTGGTGCATGGCGATAAAGACTTTCGACGCTAGCCTGGCACGCTGGTAGTGGAGGGTTTGGAGTCTCTGTATATTTATATTGTATGTGTCCACACCTTGGAGCAGCTGGCAGATGTTTTTTTGCTTGGTTGACGATGTGGGTTTTGGTGCGGTGTAGCCTCAATTTTGACGAAGGCAGCTACAGCTGTGCACGACGATGTAGGCCATGGGCGTCGCAGAGTATCTTCAGGCTATCCCATTTCTTTTTTTGACAGACGAAAGGCCAGTTTATTTTTCTCATCTGTAGTTTATGGCGTTGCCAGATAAATAACTCAACCGAGGCGAGTCCAAAACCAGCAGCATCAAACAGAAGACAGCAGTGCTCGTTTTAGTTTCCTGTATTCAAAGGCCAGGCTCACAATCACCGGCGATGGGTGATGCACCCGTGCTACTGGAGAGGTGGCGGGTGTACGAACGCACCATGGAGCAACGTAACAGGGCGGCGCTTCCTCATTAAGGAAACGAGGCTTCGGTTTTGCTAAGGTTTGTTAAATCTAGTCCAAGCAACGCACCACCCCAATTCCACTTCATCATCCAGGCACAGCACACACGTTCTTCCCTTTTGTTCTCTGAAGAAATCATGCACACATAAAACGTAAATCCTTCATTATTTCCTGATTACCAGCAGTCACAACTAGCGCCTAATGGCTGTTTTTTGCCATGCATCATTCGTTTCTTGGAGCTGACAGCACAGGCTGC
>SJOL01006392.1:304814-347168 GCA_004794785.1 Opisthorchis felineus | reverse complement strand
CAGGTTGATCCTGTAGAAGAGTTGACGAACATCCTCCACCATGAAGACCAAATCGGTTAGAGGCCGTCCGTAGTTACACCTTGACAAGATTGGGTGTGACGAGAATGATGGGGTTGAATATAGGCCTGCATAGTGTTCTCTGTAGACCTCAGATACCACTATTGGGTCATTCGTGGTTTGCCCGTTCCTGTCCCTCAGGTAGAACACAGATGGCTTATTTCTGCGGCGATGTCTCATGTATTTAAACAGCACACATAACTGTGTGCGTTGTCACTCAGCTGGACTAATTGTCGTAAATGATAGGCCCGTGTCTATGTGCGATGCCGATTATGAGGCCTCACCTGTGCACGGTAACCTAATCCAATGGCCAGCGACGGCCCTTCATACTCATAACCGTACGCGTTGATAATGCGCCCGCCATAAATTTTCCTTTGGCAAATTGCGTTTTGATTCGTTGGATTCGGCGATACAAGCGTAATTGGTGGTCACTCCAGTTTTCTTTTTCCGAAGATCAACTTCACGGGACAAGGATTCTGAAGGGGAAAATGCACAATCAATCAATCTTCGGTAACAGCATTTAAACTTCCTAATGTAATGGAATTTTATTTGCCTACTTACCCAGTGTTTCATAATTCCTGTTACCAGGGGTGAGGGATCAATATCTACTCGGTGGGGATTGTCCGGGTTCATTGACTCATCATTTGACGCAACGCAATTTGAAGCTAAAGAGGGGTTAACGGGCCCGTCATACAAGCGGCCTTACTTATTGGGGATGATTAGCACTCAAACGTAGCCACGAATGGAGCCTTCGAGTTCACTGCGTGAGTAATCAAACGAAATCCTCGACATCCCGTGATTCAAAAGCAAGGTCTACGAAACAAATGCTTGCAAGTAGGCCTCCAATTACCGGTCTCCATCTGCTCCGAAGTTGGGCAGAATAGTTTTATTGCGGCTGCTTTACGGGGCACGCTCGGCTGGGCCTCCATGGACCGATTGAGAGCGACATCAAAGCGAGCTGTTTTAGCAGACTGCTTGATAGACTGAAGGCTGCGTTTGCGCGACGGACCGGCAACTAAAGGAAATAGTTCAATTTATACGTGCGCACTCACCTGGTGGACGTACCTGAAGATTTTCTCCACACAGTGGGAAAGGCTCGTTGCCGCAGCGATAACGGTGATACGGTAGTCAATCTCGCGGACACCCGGAATCAGCGGGATTAATTGGCTGGCCACAGAGACCACAAGAACAGCGTCTATCGACGTAGAACGCCACCTTTGTTGGGCACGGTTGTCCTCCAGCACCGGAGGCTGACTGTCCTGTGCACTGTTTTGACGTAACATCACCTGCGTTTGGACACTCAGATGCTTCTTGCATCTGGTAGCTTTACGTGGTTCCAGCAGCTTAAGTTTGCCAGCCAACCGTTCAAGCTGTTTGTGCAGGCCTTCTACAAATGATGGCTGCGGCTTTGGAACCAGAGATAGAGGTATACCTCCTTCTGGTAGGTTGTATTCGGCAAGCCACCGTTGATGGATTGGAAATTAGCCTAAGCACTGTATGTTCGATTATTCAACTTACCGCAGGGGAACGAGCGACGTCTGAATACCGAGAATAGGTGTACACAGGGTAGCCACATAGACTGGTAAATGGTGCACGTGCAAGTTTCGGCCGAGCTGTTGACTGCCTGAGAGCATTTTGGGGTTTCCACCACAAACTAGCTGTTACTAACAACGGGTTTCTCATCTTAAGGCGATCTGTCTGATGGTATATAAGATTTGGTGTGCACGTTCCAATGTGCCTGAGAACTTGATCGGCGGCGTATGTCGTCATCCGGGAAACCACACGTAGAACGTAGCTGTCTCCCTCGCGAATTTCTCGGCCTACACAGTAATAATTTATGTGCATCTCATACCCGCGCATGAGCTATTCGCTGTGCTGAGAGACCTTCTGGATGGCGTGCTCCAGGCTATCGGCTTGATGCACGCGTCCCTTCAAAGGCCCGTTGGCGTTCTCCAGGCGGTTATTGGTCACAATCTCAAAACGTACCAGCCCACGTTGTGCATGAATGGCCCACTTTCAAGTGATGTGCAGCCAGTGGGCAGTCAAATCGGAGACAAACCCGGGATCGATTCACCGCAGGATCTGTAAATCGTGCCGAAACCTACGCCAATAATGTCCGGTGCACAGTAACTTACTCAGCTGCGTTATCAAATCGGGCCATTCGGTGGAATATGTGCCGGCTGCGGTTAGAAATCGTCTGCAAGAGTTACAACAGCGCAATGAAACGTACGTGCGTCCGGATGGCAAGCCGTGCGTGAAAAGAGCACAGCATTATATCGCAGCCAAACACGGCTTTTGCAGCCCGCATCTGCGGAGTCATCTCGTACATGACAAACGTTTTGACCGAATACTGTCCACCCATCATATCCTTGAACAAGCAGAACAGCTTGCGCAAAGGCGCAACACACACGCTTTCAACGAAGGCATACATTACGTGTCGACCGATAACCATGCCATCCGTAACAAGGAATGTGTATAGCTTGTACCTTAACAAGGAACATCAGAGGCTCTAAAATTATTTGCCCAAGACGGCTGGTCCCGTGCGTAGCATCAACGTTTACTACATCAGGGAAACGTTGAAGGAGTGCGATCTGCTGTTGCGGGAAAAGCACAGGTGTCTAAAACCGCCACCCCCTGGTTCCACCAACAGTACGCGACCACACTCTCTAGGCTTGGCTATGATGGATGACATGTCATCTAAGAAACCAAATAAAAGTTGACCACTGACCTACTTAACAATGGAAGTCGGCATTTGACGCGATAGTTGTACACATCCTGGATTGTAAGTACCATTCCAAAATGATCAGCGACGTATTGTCGAATCCCCGACGAAGGAGCACCATACTTAAAATGGGTGCTGCATTCCTTCAACCTATCATTCGTCAGGCGCCGGTTGATAGGGAGCCTGTCAACAGTAAACTTGCTTCGTGGATGTTTGTGCACCAGGTGGTACGAAGTAACCATCAAGTAGTCATGGCAACGGCGAAGAGGGAATCTTGCCGGCTTAGCCAGTACAATGTGTGCTACCGGGTACACACAAATAACGATAAACTTACTAGCTCCGACGAACTCCGCGGCCTTGGCTTCGTCTGCAGGGACGTCTGCTGCAACGGTAGAACGCCTTTTCTTATAAAAGTATAGAATTGCTGCTCTTTTGGGAGTTTATGCGGACGAAAACAACGAAATTATTGATCATATACACTCTCGAAGCGATTTCAAATGCATTGAAAGAGAAGAAACGTGAATGAGCTAACTTCTATACGAAGTCATCTACTTCACGGACAACACGCGCTCAGCCATGACAGCCATTAAAAATATTAATCAAGCGCCCACAGTGGACCTTGAGTACATTTGAACAACTTCCAACAAAACTGCGGCCGCGTGGGGAGATTTTAAGGGCCCGAATAACTACCATCAGGTGCTAAAACTTTATGGTAAAATTTCCCTTTTTGGAACCATGGTTTCTGAGAAATTTTGGGTGTGCGTCTAAGGCTCGGCTGGGGAATTTCAAATGTCAGGGTAATGGACGATACACTCACTGCGTGCAAGGTTATCATTTGGTTTTTTCCTCATGCAGTCACATATAGTTGTCTTAAACGCCGTAAATGACAAAAAGCGGAAAGCCACCAATTTCCCAACAAACACATCCGGAGCCAACTCCTCAACTTGATATGTCATGGCAGTGTAAATCTAAAGCTAAATGCACGCGAAAACCTACGAATGAAAATTCATCGAAACAAATTCCAACAAATTAAGCCAGATTGTGACGCTTTTCGGTTATGTATAAATGCACAGAATGGGAACATTTAAACGCAAAAGTTTTTCTTTCGCGTACAACCTTTTCGGAGTCTACGTGCGTTGGAATTTTTACGCGTTTTCAAATAGACAACTTTTGGTTAACATTTCGTGTCACGCGCCACTAATCCCTGTTACCGCAGTTTGTGACAACAGTCGACACCCCACAGAAACGCACTCTTCAGCCCTCCTCTACTTTCCTCTGCACATAGTTGCTCGACTTACCGAAGCTACCTTATTCTGTCCATTACTTGTTGTAATGAACTACATAGGGAATACAGGCGTCACGTTGTTGGCGGGACTATGGATGTAAGCTTTACTCTTCCTTTATGGATTTTGTAGGCACTCAACGTTCCGATGAGCCGCTACACATCTCCGATAAATCCTGCTGCATATCCCACCCTAGCTGTCACTCTGCTGACTATTGGAACATTCTTTATCGCTTGGTTTTCTGCCTATGAGCTCACCGCAAACAAATATTCTCGAAAGCTTGTGAAAGAATTATTACTCAGTGGGATGTCAGCGATATTTATGGGAGCAGGAACGTTATTCCTACTTTTGTGGGTTGGAATCTATGTTTGAACCCCTGTAAGTCGCGTGCTTTTGCATATACTCACTATGTTCGTTAGTGTTTTACTCCATATGCACGACCATCGCGCCTAATGAACGTGACGTCGCTTATTCAGTCCTATACTTAGAAGTCCTGAATTTCAGCTGTGCTTGCGTTGTATTCTCGGTATATTTCCTTTAAGGCAATGGATCGTGCTTACCGAGCCAAGTCCTTTTATAATATCATGACGGTAAACGTCTCACAAGTACAGCATTTTCGTGGTAGGACAGCAGGCGATTGATGGTCGGGTCGTTCTCTGAGCTTAGCAGTTTTGTCGCGACGAGAATCTGAAGAAAAATCCAGCCGATGGCCACGAAACTTGAGCTATTAAGCCTACCTGGTATATCATACCCCAGAGGTACAGCAGCATGCGCAATTTCTAGACGTTAGTTACGTTGTGTTTGGACCCGAATTACGCACTCCTCAGGACGCTTGACTCCACTTATCAACTGGAAAATGTTAGTTTGACCCCCATCCGTACTGTGAACCTAGTTTTTAATCGATTCGTACTTTCTACCAAAGAAAGCTTTGTTTTTTCCGTTCCAGGACATTATCAGCAGAGCGTTCGCCAGAAGCACGTAATAATACGGCAGACAGCACTGGGATCTTCGCATCTTCCAGGATGTGGCCCACGTTGTCTGCTTGTACCTAGTTGGAAACCCTGTAAGAAATGGCGCCCGTGCTGTCATTCCCTAGCCGGACTGTCTAGCTGCATTTTGCTTGTCGTTGCCCGTTGGGCTTAGATGGGCTGATTTTCGCAAAGAACGCTGCATCAACCCCTCCCCCCGATGGTCATTCTTTGCTGGGTGTATCCGCCTGCCCCTCAACATACTGTAGCTCTCTCACTGTCGAAGCCAGCTCTTGCAGCGATGTCGTCCAAGCTTGGAGTGTCAGCGAGAACTGCGCACTCCGCGCTAGAGTTAATGCGTATTATTTGCTTTTGGCGATATCTTCCTGTTTTCAGCTGTAAACATTCACACTCCGCCACTAGCCGTGCATTAGGGTTGACCTCATCACAGCTCAACATATTGTTCGATTTAGCGTTTCCATTGGTTTTCAACCTCTATTGTCCCACACAACTAGTGCTGACTGGGGCCAGGTGGATGCAGGGAATACGCAGAACACTTCCAAGCCGCATCTGTCGGAGAGTTGAGACCAGGTCTCGTAACACTTGGATTTCTGGACCTACGATCTTTTCCGACCCTCTCCATTTCTCATACGACAGCTTCGCGAGATGCAAGCATTCCTGTGTAAACAAAGGCTTCGAATACTTGCGACAAATATGACGCTAAGTAAAACCACTGACCAACTACACACATGTAGTGAATCTTCATAGTTTGCGTTACTAACACCAGCAACTAAGCTGAAGAAACTCCAACGTTCCGCTCCAAACCCGCAGCGCTGTATTAATAATACCCTCTCGTCACATGAAAGGATCAGGCAGGGTTATCCTAGGCCCACTACTCACTGATATCTTCATGGCTTAATTTGAAAATGAAGGGTTGATGGGAGACATGAGAACTTGCCCAGCGTCACATGTGCCGACGATACACTCGGAGTTAAATGCTTGGGTCTTCTTAAGCGACCTGTTATCAAAGAAGCATCCAATATGAGACAACCTGGAGTGAGCAAGACACGAATTTTGGCACATTGTTCTCCTTTCAGCAGAGAACGCACCTCTTTCTCGATTCGGCTTCACTACACAGCACTTTCCATCAGCACATGGTTCCATCTTATTCACTTTCGACCTTGAGCTGTGCCTACGAGCTGCTGCTCAGTTTGATAACCACGGAAGAAGAGAAAGCATCGGAAAACCAAAACGAGAAAACAAATGGGAGCTGCTGAATTGGTTTTAAGGCTCCCTGAAGCAGGCTAACCGGCTTGTTGATGTGGGCCTGTCATTGGCTGCAACACGTTACCGTTATCAGAAAGTTTTTCCCAACATTGTTTTGGCTTACCACCTGGTCTCCAACCAGTTAGGCGACTTGTGTCGGTTTCATTAGATGGTGAAACCAGGACTTTCGTGGCCTATGTCCGTTTCGTCAACTGACGACCACATCTTCCCATCCGGTCTGATTGGAGCTGCGCAGACAAACCTCGATGACGCAGTCGCCCTTTCCAGTGAAGACTGCGTTTTCGATTACTCGGTTATTTGGTGTGCATATGGCCCTTTGTCAAATGAACCAGGTTTCCTAATTGTGAACGAGGACAGACTGCTTGCACATGCCTTTGGACAATAGACCAGCATCCTTTCGACGCCAAAGTTGATGGGGTACAGCAAACGCATGGCGCATTCTTATTATTGTTCAGACCACTCTGTCTGCAGCGTGGAATTCAGAAGACTCGAATCTCGGGACGGGGGCCCACTAGTTAGAGGGTCAGTGTTGAGGTTCTCGATACGGAACTTTGAGTGACGCGTAGATTCGACAAACCCGAATATCAAAAGGAATAATTGGGTTCGAAATTCTACAGTACTATTCACACAAGGGTAAGCAAATGTGTATAACAAACCTCAATTGTTCACGTTCGTAGCGTCAACAAGTGCACAGGTCTGTCACTGATCGGCACAGTGCAGTGTCAACGTCCACACACCAAACAACGGCGAGCGGGATGATGGCTCAGTAGTGTGGGTTGCGGTCGTCCCTTCCGACGACAGTCTCGTGATTCTAATTGGCCGTGCGATCAAACGGAACTAATGAGAAAATAAGTCAAGGCTAGCAAACGGGATACGAACGCGCATGGGTAAGTAGGTCAGCTGCGCACATTCATACACAGACACACATGCCAATACACAAGTGTCGGACGCGACGGCCTTTGCGGCAAGGTGAGTGGCGGGTATGGGTAGGCAAAATAACCGGAGATCAAAATTACATAGGCCAAGTAAGCAAATGAATGGAGAAAGTATCATAAGGTCAAGTTAGATTCAACAGCCAGAATGTTCCAGCCCCTCAGCAGGGCTTCTCACTTTGGACTTGGAAGGCGCCTTCTTAATAACCATTGTGAAGGGTAGTGTCAACCGCACACTCTTATCGGTTAGCGTACCATACGGTAGAGGTTATACTCCTACGAACTTGGAGACTGTCTTTTCCATTATATCGTCCGTCACGAATTTGAAAGGAAGGGGTAGATTGGGTGCAATTAGCGGGTCCTAGTTGTTGTGGGTAACGCTCGAGACACTTGTCCGTATGGGTTCGAGATAGTTCATTTGTTTAAGGGAGAAGCTGCTAACCAAAATGTCCGTGGTTCGAACCCAACCTTAGCTAATCGATTGCTCCTGTCTAGGTTTGGATGGTTTGCCAGTATCTCAGATGTCGTGTTTCTTTCGAATTGCATGCCAGCTACGCACTGTCACGAAGAGACTGGAACTTACCGTAGTATGACAATTTGTTCACCTCCGCGACCCATTGAGCAATGCTCATGGTTGTTCGTGCGACAGTTGCAGAATCTCGTTCCAGGTTGGTCAGTGGTTAGATGTCTGAACAACGCAGTTTCCTGGAACATGTGTGGCGATTTGTTCTATAAAAGTGGCAATGCACCTGCACTTTCCGCCAAACACCATTGTCTTGCGGCCAGGCTTTTGAGCCAAAGGATTTGGTCGAGGACCTCAATCATCCTGCTATCTAGTTCTGGGCCCCCCGACAGTATCCCAGTCCACGTACAACCATGACACTTACAACCAACAATAGTCCCATGCCACATTGGCTGTCACGTCTTGTCACCAGCTGGTTCGCCTCACATGCTGCTTACAGCAGGGAGGGTAAGCGGAAACGCTACTGCTGGTGCCCTCCTTGCACTTTCAAGTTTTCCTTCTTCTACCATACCTAACACCAATTTAAATACCCCGCATGTCCCAGCACTAGGACTGCCCGCTTTGCTCACCGTGCATCATACTCAGCTGCAGATTCTGTACGTCCGACTTCAGTGACAACCCTAAACACTTCGAAGTTCTTTTTCAAACCCAGAAAGCCGGGCTACTTTGCTGCCTTTATTGTTCACACGCTGAAACAAGCAGTAAAACAGGCAGCTGTTGCTCGCACGCTGGGTTCCATCTGAATTGATGTATGCAGCCTGTCAGAACCAAGCATACAGGACACGAGTACTGTAATTGAACTGACTGCCCCCTCGCTCTCTTCCAGGTTACGGCTGCGCAACTGTGATGATGCAGAAGCCGCTGCAGTTGGATATGATGGCGTCGGTATTGTATTCAGCGACCGAACGGAAGCGTCTCAGCTTGATTGGATACCCGTTGATAGGCGTCTCTACGCAGTTCGTTTGGAAACGCCTATGGAAGAATCCCGAGAAAGTGAGGACCATCGTAACCAGTTTATTGTGTCTGCTTACGTCGTGGACTATAGCTCTGAATCGGCCAAAAACAGTTTCAATGGCGTTGTAGGTGTCCTTTTACAGCGTGCCAAAAGCTCAGACATCGTTGTGGTTGCTGGTGACATGAAAATCCAAGTTGGTAGACTAAACGCTGCCGAGGTCCAGTTGGGTGGTCTTCGGTTGGATACGAGACGCACGGACAACGGAAATCGTCTACTCCAGATGTGCGCTAATCACAGACTTTTCCTTTGCAATACCGATTTCCGGAACAGCGGGGATCGCTTGACGACATGGTGCCCACCAACAAACCTACCCCGAATCCAAATAGACTACCGCCGTCAGTTACCGGTGGCGAGGGTCGATTACTGCCTGCCGCTCCTTCTGGAATATGAGCGTGGACTTCGACCATACACTTGTGCGCTGCTGCTTTTCATTACGCTTTTCAGGTCTACGCAACACACCCTGCTCAGCCATTGCGAAGTTAGAGGGTCCATAAATGAAACGGAACTTTCAGATCCAGCTCCTCCGACGCCTTACGGATGGTCTGCTGTGGGATATTAACGGCCACTGGGAACAGATATCCACAGTGCTACTCAGTGCTGGAACTTCCGTTTGCGGTTACACCCAGACAACCTCATTCAAACATGGGATCCCTGATAGGACCATGGCTTTGCTGGAGGCCCGGCGACAGATTCCTGCTGGCTGCAACCACAACTCAACTCGACGCATCATCTCACGCCAGATAAAACTGCGTCCACGCTGAAAGCGGTGCTTGGTCGACCCGAAAGGCCGAAGAATTGGAAATGGGGAAGAACACTAGAAACGTCCACAGGCTGCTCCAATTGATTCCTACGACTGGTCCCCAGGAGCCTCTTGTCGGCGAAACTGTCAGGGACCAGAATAGCTCTCTGATATCCTGCGAAGGAGAACATTTATGCCGCTGGGTACAATACTTCGAACAACAGTTCAATTGGCCATCTGCCAGCTCCAGTCCGGGCTGCCGGTCTTCAACAGAGTGGTGGAATGTGAACACGGAAATCCTCTGACTCTCAGAGGTGTCCGAGTGTATATCTCTACTCAAGCATTATCGTGCTTCTGGTCGTGACGACCTTCCATCTGTTCTGTTTACTGATGGCAGTGATTTCCTAAGTCAGTACCTGTCTAGCCTATTTGTGTCTTTCTGGGAGGAAGTCCGTCCCAGACAACGGGTGGGTCGACAATAATGTCCATTTTCGAATAGGGTACTCGCAGTGAATGTAGTAACCACGGAGTTGATAGTTTCACCCCCGTTACAACAAGGCTTTTGGCGTGACTGTTTCTTCGTCGTCCTAAGGCGGCAAGCGAATCATTGAGCAGTGAGCATCCAGCGGGATTTCGACTGGATAGAGGCTGCGTCGACCAAATCTTCGTACTCTATCATGTGTTAGAGGAAGGCGTGTGTACAAACGACTCACGATCTGGGCGTTCGCTTGGGTTCGTTCACTCTTGTCGATCGGTCAGTGCTGTTCACCACACTTGCTCAGCTGGGTATGCCCCAGAAGTTGGTGAGCATAATCCGGTCCCCATATTCATATACTTCTGGGTTTGTGGTAGTGTACGGTGAGCTATCCGAAAGTTTCCATATAAAAAGGGGTTCTCGGCAAGGGTGTCTACTCTCTCCATTCTTGTTTAATTTCGTCATTAATAAATTAATGAAGTGAACTCTTGATGGTCTTCAAAATCCTGGTGTTCGAATCGTCGCTGGTGAGAACCTTGTCGATCTGGGTTACGCAGACGACGTAGTTCTCATCTTTGAGGACGCAGGTCAAGCACAAATAGTGTTGAATAAACTGGTCACCATCTTTCGGCACGCGCCTTGCACTTTCTAACTGCAGTCATTCTTCAGAACGTGCAGTCTCTAAACATATCCTTTACAGTTCCAGGAAAATCACTGTAGCTTGTGGAGAATTTTACATGCCTCGGTGGTCTTGTTAGCTCTGACGGCAGTGCGTCTGATGAAGTCAGTGCAGGAGTCTCAAAGGCCAGAATCACGTTCGCTAATTTGCGTCACTTGTGGCGTCAAAAATGCATACCACTGTGTCTCAAAGTTCGCGTTTACCTTTCTACAGGAAGGGCTGTGTTGTTTTTGTATGGTTACGAGACGTGACCTCTGGACAATTGATGTGAGGCGTCTTCAGATTTTTGACCACCGATTTCTCAGAAGCGTTGTGAGACATTTAGAATATGTCCGAGAACGAGCTAGAACAGAGTCCGGGTTATCGAGGATAAACAGCGTTCTACTTGTCTAAGAACAAGCGTGGATGAGCTGAAATGTACATACAAAGGTTCATTACGAGTATATAGGGTAAGTGTAATAATAAACACACAAAAATCATGACATTCACCCCGGCATTGTTTGAATGGACACATGTGCTGACGTAGGTAGGGGATGATGTACCGAGTCAGGCTTCTCTGTTCCTCAAACTGTAAGGATGAACGCGTAGCTGTTGTTCAGGATAGCTCGGTTGCTATTCGGAGGACGGCACCGAAGAGGGTTCAGATGCTTGAGAGCTATCGAGCTGACGTCCGGTTGTTTCAGTCATATCTGGGTGTTCGGTGTCTCCATTAGACTCAGATAGGCTGAGGACATCGTCAGTTGTATTCTGAACCGCTGGGGCTAGACGGCGAAGGGACACGGGTTTGACTCTTCCGTCTCGATGAGCAATGTGTGCGTAGTGTGGGTTGCAGTTCAGAGGGTCGACTTCTTCTACTAGTGGTTTATACTTGGATGACCTATCACCTCGTTGCAGCAGAACTGGACCAGGGGTGGTCAACCAAGATGGCAACGATATTCCAAATGTTGAGCGACGTGCGTATTGAAACAAACGTTCCTGTGGAGTACGGTTAGTGGCCGTACATAACAGTGATCGGAGGCTGTGTAGAGCATCAGGGAGTACCGATTCCCAATGGGAAGGCGGAAGATTGTGGGATTTCAAATTGACCGTTACACTGTGGATTATAAGCCGATGTATGTAGCAACACCTTTCTCCAGAAGAAACCTAGTGATCTCAGACAACATGAGCGATGAACCTCTGTCGGAATGGATATAAGATGGCATTTCGAACAAACAGAAGATTTGTGTGAGACAGTCAATCACAGTTGCTGAAGTTATATCTGCACACGCAAATGCCGATGGGAATCTAGAGAACTCGTCAATTATCGTAAGTAGTGGTTGCGTGTATTAGATGGCAGTGGACCTTTAAAATCCAAACTCAGGCGCTCAAAAGGTTGTGTTGCTTTAATGGGTTTACCAGAGGATTTCCAGGATCTTGGCTTCAGTTCGGCACACACTTTGCAGGAGGAAATAACGCGCTTGACGGAGTAGGGAGGTTCTTGCAACGCACAAAATGAAATATACGAGTAATGCCTAAATGGCAGAAGGAGTTATGGAGCGCTCTAAGTTGATTGTTGCTCCCCATGCAAGCACATACGTTTCGTGACAGAGTGTCGGCGACATGATTGTCCTTGCCAGGTCGGTATATGACATCATACTTGTACTCGGACAACTCAATCCTCCAGCGTTGTATTTTGTCGTTTTTCACTTTACCGCCGTACATGAATGTGACTGAACACTGATCGGTGATCAGTTTGAAGGGTCTTCCGAGTAGATAGTGCCGCCATTTCCTGATGGATTCAACGATAGCGTAGGCCTCCTTTTCGATGGCAGAATGATTCTTCTCGCTCGAGTTGAGTGTCCTCGAGAAAAAGGCCACCTGTCGATGATTTTGGCTGAGGGATGCGGCTATGGCCACATCGGAGGCATCCGTTTCAACAACCAAAGGCTCGTTATAATCTATTGTAATTAGCGTAGCATTTTCTAGTTCGTTTTTTAGGTTGTCGAAGGTTGATTCGACGTCGGCAGGTAGAGGGGATGTTTTATTCTTTATCAGTTTGTTGATTTTGTCAGAAAACGAAGATGTCCAATGGGCGTAATATGCGAACATACCGATGATGCGTTGCATTTCCGTGGTAGTACGCGGAGGAGTTAACTGACGGATAGGTTCCATGCGTTCAGTGTCTGGCCTTATGACGCCCTTAGAAACCTCAACCTAGGAGGCGGATAACTTTTGAAGCATTGATGGTTTTGTTATCGTTGAGGGTGATCCCATACATCCTCGTAGCTATTAAAAATGATTGGAGATTGAGGTCGTGTTCATCTTGGGTATTGCCACAAATAGTCACATTGTCTATGTAGGCATACGTGCTTTTCAGTCTTATCGATATTGTTAATAGTTCGCTGAAAACATGCTACACCGTTTTTGACACCGAAGGGTATGCGACGAAACTGAAACAGACCACCACATGCTTCGAATGCTGTAAAAGGTTTGTCGGATGCAGAGGTGGGGACTTGATGGTAAGCAAACAAGAGATCTAATGTACTGTAGACCTCGTAGCGCGAATGTAGTCGAGTGTAGCTGATTTTGGAGTTTCGACTTTTTCCAGCATTAGGGTCGAATTTTAGTTGGTTACCGGATTTCCACCGTCCAGTAGGCACCAAATGGATTTAGATCTTTCCAATTAATCATGGATGATAGGAAATGCGTCTACTCTCTTCAGGACAGTAATCTTCATTTTCAGGGGTATATGCTCAAGTGATTACGGTAGTATTTGAGGTTCATTTAGCTAAAAATCATGTTTGGAAACTTCAGTAAAGTTGGAAACACACTTGTGTATATTCTGCGAATAGTCGTGTGGCAAGTTGTAAGCACGCAAGTTTCGTCCTTTCCGACAATTCTGAATGTTAGTTGTGACTAATTAAGTTATACCTCAGGTTTTCTACATGCAGTCTGGGTCAGTACCGTCGGTTCGCTTCTATCCCAGCCCATTATCTGTGTCTTCAACATCTGGAACTCCGTTTGCGCTTACTCTCATTGGAACTCGGGTACACGTCCACTTTTATAATGTTGAACATTTTGATTCCGATCAGTTAGTAATTTACTGCGTGTTTGTGCACCCCTGGCAGCACAAACAAACCCTTTGGCTTATTAAAATGTCTATCCAGTTTTGACACTCATTCATGTTTTTGTTTTAGGTCTCCGGTTCCGGTTAATTGATGGTCGCTTGCAATATGTACGATATTTTTACTGTGATGATGAGAAATACACTTCGGCCTTTGTGTTCTTTGATTGTGTCCTGATTCACAGGAAAGTATTCTGATCTGCAGTTCAGTAACCGTTTTACAAGAACGTTAACTTCTAATTCTCTCCAGTTATTTGAATAGTGCCTCTATAATATGGTACAGTTTTGGTCATCTTCTCCATCCAATGCGTGTCGGTCGTCGATAACACAGACTGACTGACACGGAGACTCAAAATTCAAGCAGAGGGAAGACATTGATAATGAGAATGGAGACTATCAAAACGTCATACTGACTGGACAGTTTGAAATGGCTTTTGCTGGCGTTACAAGTCTGTTCAGTGCGATCGATATAATTTTACCGAAGTTACATCTGAAGGACTAGATGCAGTTGGGTGTGGAAAACATTCCCAGGGTTAGTTTGATAGAGGTATATTCCTCGTTGTCGATAATAATCCTGATTGCAAAGCTCTTTTTTCGTTGACATGATACATTCAAAATATACTGAATGCTTCTGTCGATTTCATCCTTGTAAGGCACGTGTGGGAGAGCACTTCTTGTACGCCAGTCGGGCTGAATCCTGCTTTGGTACTGAACAAAATCCTCAGAGTAATTGTTGGCCACCAGCGTTGCCGTGAAAAGCTGCAAATCTGTGTCTAGCTTGTCGGTTGTATCTATTCTTATGACTAAAACAGCATACGGGCTGGGACAGGAACTCAAATTCTGATACTTTTCAGTTCAAGTAGGTTTGCGTTAGACAGGCTGGCTTACTGTCCTCTGTGATCGCCAGGAGGTCAAAGTACCCACGACCTCGAATTCACAAGTAGAACCGCGAAGTAAGCCAATCTAACTGAGAAGCTTGAACGTGTTGTCCATCATCCTATAACCTCCACAGAACGAAAACATATAGTGTACCCCATCCGACTGTGGTGCTGCACCGCGGTTCTCCGCGTTTCTGTATGTCGGCTAACGGAAAAAAGCCAGCTAGAGCTACTGTACTGATCGATCTGTCACCGTTAACGAGCCGTAGAAACGGAATTTCACATTACTTGTCAGAACTCAGGTTAGGTGTTTAGGAAGTTACATCAAGATAGTAGGAGCTGCAGAGTGAGGTGGCTGGTAAAATCCTACTGCCTCATGGGCGTTAGCAAACGATGACTGAAAATAGCATCCCAAATCAAGCCGAGCGGGGAGAATAAACGAGAACATTCGGGAAGATTTGACCGGTGGCAGTCTACTCATCGATCGCCACGTGCTTTTCACATTCCGAGTATCCGGCTGACTTGTTCATCATTTGGAACTGTTGAAAAGTGTCCTCGCCTGCTCAGTTTCCTTACGGCCTTCACAGTTACTTCGTCCCGTTGTAGATCGAGTGTATAACCATGTTTTGACCGTTTTTCGGTCCCTCATGCGGGCGGGTTTTCTGGCGGACAAGATTCAGGCCAACTGACTAGGTTTTATGGGCTAGTCGAACTTCGAGGCACCTGGAGAACCAGCCAGCAACATATATCATTAATAACGAACTAAATCACTGTGAAGTGTGGGCTGTTTTTTTAGATGCGTGACCTAGACGGAGACGTTGCACTCTTCGGTTCCAGGCATTTTACGGTTGAATGTGATCACCCTGCTTTTCAAGCAAGACTTCCGCAGTTTTCGTGTGAAACTCTCCCAGCAACCAAACCGTGAAGTCAAATTTTTACTAGGCACATCGTCAAAGAGGAAGCGCGCGAAAATTTGATAGCTGCCAAACTCAGACTGGCTACCGATTGAATGGTCGAACCGTTCTTGATGCAGGGCTGATAGGCAACTAGAAATTGACCAGGAATATAAACGACCAAAGTTGTGTGCCACCTGGTGCCGTATACAGAGATGTAATGCTAGATACCGGTGGTGACTCCGGCAAACCTGAGTTTGAAAACCAGGATCCCTACATCACAGTAAAGCGGTCGTTTTTCATATTTAATTGGATGATATACCTCGTGGAAACCTTCAGAACGTGAAATTTGACTTTAACAAATCACATCCATTCACTTGAAAGATTTCGATTCCTTTAGATAAAGATTACAGAATTTGTGTTAGAGGAGTGCTCCCGTCTCTATTTGACATGGGGGTTCAAACACGGTTCGTTCCTCGAATGGGTTTCTGGACCACTCGACAGCTTCTCATTAACTAAAGAACGCCCGAGTATCTATAGACCCTTTATTGTTAAATAGTCTTGTGGCCGAGTGTATACGTATTGATAGGAAAATGCTTGAGCATAAAATTCCCCTATTCCATATGGCAGATGTAACAACTATAGTTGTTCGTTGAACTGGGTAATTTGATTGCGAACGTTCCATTACTAATCGAGATGATGTCATCAGTGCGCTGTTAGGGAGCGTAGCGATGCGTCAGTGGTTTTACAGGCATTATGCGTGGGGAGACCAAATTCACCGGTGGTTCCCAAAATGGTTACGCGGAATACATTATGCATTTCGAGAATATTCTATTTTCATGTAGAACACAAACCCTGGAGGTGCTTTTCTCAGAAGTACGTGTCCGCTTAAGAGTGTTCACATTGACAGTAGTTTTTCAGGAATACAAAAGACTTCTGCTGAAGGATTAAAAGCGGGTGCAAAGAACAAACGACAGTCTGGAGCATCTTAGTCCACCACTCACTATCAGCACAAATATGAATAGACATTCCGACAAATGCAAGGATGGGACGTTCGCATTCTATTCATTAACAATACTAAGGTGAGGCTACTGTCAGAATTAAGAAGAATCATACCTTGGGACTCTCCTGGTCAAATATGTGGGATTGCAGTCACCCAGTGAAGGTCACCGAGCCTTTTCTAACTGTCGATCCGAAGCGGATCCAACTGGTGCAGGGGTGGACACTGTGTTAGAGGGTATGGGGTCTGTTAGTCAACAGTCTTGCGTAACCGTTTCTATGAATGTACCGACGACTGTATACAGAGTTGTGTTTCCCTTCTGCACACTAAAGTGCTGTCGCGCACACACATTTGTAGATACCATTCGGCGTGGCCAGAACAGGTAGGTTGTCTTGTGCTAACGAAACGATGATTCTTGGTGCCCTTTGTATACATATCGGGCCAGTTGCTTGAAAAGTGCGTTACACAACGGTTGAAATGTCATCACTCTTAAGCAACAACTATACAGCGGCTCCATTTTAACGGAATTGGACGAGTTGCAACTTGAAAGTGGTAAGTAATCACTTGGATTTGGTGTGTTTTGTTGTGCTCCATAGTTCACCGTTGGCTACTGCGCGTAGACAACTGCGGTTCTCTTGCGTTTGCTTCGGTATCGACCAGCGAACGTGTGAACACGAAGCACTGTGCTGTTTTCACAAACCCTGAAGTTGAAATCCATAGGGAAGCACCAAAACAGTGACGGAGTGGGCTGACCTGCAACCGAAAATTTGATATGTTTCACAACCAAACGGTAAAAGAAGTTTTGCAAATTCGTCATTTCTGAGACGTATGTGTGTATAAACTGTACACAAAAACTGAAATAGGAATTAGTAACCTGAGGGGGGAACAAGAACAAAAACGCCTCGTGGTGGACAACGAGTCATGCTTGTTTTAGTTCTAAACGTTCGGTTCTGAAAGATGACTCTGAGGGCATCAGACCAGCGAGAAAAGAACCGCAGAATTTTTGTATGACGGCGTTCTAACTGGTAGTTGGGTGCACTGCACACCTCAGCAGTCAGTTGACCTTATCCGAAAATGACGTAAGACACGTCATCAACCACCGACCCAAGAAGCATTGTAAGGCCTTCGCATATCTTTTAATTATCTACCAGGGAACTAATGAGAATATCATCAGTGCGTGGGGCATTCTCGTCATAATAATAGCCTACGGATATCCGAAACGAGTGAAAAATCATTTTTTTCAGAAATGTTTGAAAGACCACCAGTTGGTTTCCAAACTTTTCCGGGATTTACGGTCACCTTGCTTCCATGAAAAGATAGTAAAATTATCACGTCTGACGTCACAATAACTAAAGGCGAATGGGCAGTGCAATCATTGGAAATCGGAGTGCGCAGGAATAGGTCATTACAACTGGGCTTGTGGGTGCCCCTATGTAGCAAGGGTCGGCAGGGGAACAGACAGTTGACTTTCGTCGCCGGAGTAGGGTGATGTGTTACGAGTTGTTAAACGCATCATCATTATTGATAGAAATAGTTGATCCCGGTAATACATACTGTTGTTTGGCGGGCGCACAACCATGAGAGGAGGAAGCCTCAGTAAAGAGTGGAAAGACAACAGAAGGATAGGAGTTTAGTGTAAGGAAGCCCTATAAGCCCCCCTATAAGGAAAGCATTACATCAAAGTGATGCACCATTAGGTAGATTGACTCAACACGCTTCGCGGACCTCACCAGACATAAGCCCAGAGTACAACGAGAGGCGAACCTCAGCTATTCACTCCGGCTGGGAAACAGCATGCGCGCCACTTGGATCTGTTGCGTGTGGGCCTTCCAACCACTTAGAAGCAGGATCACGTGGGCCCCAGCCGGGAAGGTGCGAAGCTCCCATAACACTCAGTTTAACAGTAACCGCTTTTATTTCGCGCCGGCATGTCTTGTCTCTTCCCCCTGATCTTTTTCTAACAACGGTTTGGAACGAGAAACAAAGCTTTCATGGGTAGACGGTGTTTAGGCGTACACGATACAACCAGCAGACTATCAAGATTAATCTGTTGCTCTAATGAGTTGGATTCGTTTCCAAGCACCCGTTTAGGCACCGACTTGCTGCAGTCAGCTAACCCTTGTTATGCTAAAGAGACATCAGTGATCAAACATTTGAAGACACCAAGGGTCCTTGGGAGAAGTCTCATAGCCATAGTGTAAGACGGCCATTAAAGTTGCCCTGTAAGAGCGAAATTCGGTTCCGATACCATAAATGAGACAAGTTCGTGAACACTGATCGCGCCTTGACCATCCGTCATCATCATCGACAGCATGACATCAGTGTTCAACACCGATGCTTCGCTGCCATACAACCATGATTTATTTGAAAGCCCTCTGCCAGGTCAAGGGTTGACCACCTCTCTGGTTCCGCCACTCTGAACTGGGCATGCATCTGTACGTTAACTCCATCTATTGCGGTACAATCACGGTTTATGCGGATGCCGAAGTACATGAATCGGTCAACAAATGCAAGTCCTTCATTCTAAGGTTGCATAGGAGCTCAATGGAATGGGAAATCTTGGGTGCGCTGCATGAACAAGAATCAACAGTAGCTTGAGATCAGAGCACAACGGTGCGCAAAGTATTATCAACAAGATAAACATTTTTGGAACCGTTTCCGAACAGGGCTGAGATTAATCTTTGGGTAGCGGATACAGTCCACCTTGCTTGACAGTGACTGGTAACAGGGCCGAGGTTCAAATCCCGACTGTGATAGTTCGCCGCATCGCACCTAAGAAATAAACTGATTCCAATGCTTACTTGATTTCTTTCTACAATAAGTGTGGCTAGACACTTATATTACCAGTCTATTGATATGCCCATCTGCCCCGATCAAGTGGGCATACTGGGTGATCGGAAAAGGTGAGGTTTGCAAACACTTAAGTGTAGAAAATGCAGACCGTCAGCGGACTCTTTCCCGTTACACGCCCTGAACCTTCAGGTACGGACACGTTGGGGAATCAGTCTAACTCCAATGAGGTTTACAAAGAAAAAAACAGAATTACTCCAGAGTTGTGAAAGACGATCAACGATAATTGCCAAGCGCATGCCACCGCATATTTTACGCTCACTAAAATCGCTCAACTACTGGGGTGGTGTGAACGGGAATCCACTGTGCAGCAGGAACACATGAGAGTGCTTTTGCGCGAATATATATATATATATATATATATATATATGCGCGATAAGGGATTGTGATTAGCTGGGGAGAAAGCATTTAATATAAAGAAGTCGAGAAGCTCAAAAATAGCGCGCTGTAATGTTGTTGTGCGGATTCCCATTCACAGGCTGACTATATGCCTAAAGATCCAGTTGTTTATTAAAGCCAGACCATCGCAAAAACAGCCACTTGCGGGAAGATCACGGCCAGATGCCCACAGAGGAAAATTCTGAGTGGGAAAGCCAGGTATCTACTCTAATACAGCGACTTTCAAGGAGACGAAATAACTGAAAGTATGTTACACCTCCCCAATTTCTTGTATACGGGTATGAGCCATACAAGGTTCTATGAACTATTAATTAAAACTAATTAATTAATTAAATTAAGTAATTGAAACTAAGTAAAAACTGTCTAGTAGGTTTCAAGCGTCCTTGGGCTACCTAAGTGGGACTGGACAGGTGGGTCAGTCAACCAACACAACCAAGAAAGTTACCTAATTGTCGTTCGAGGCGTCGCGCAAACTGGTCACATCACTAAAGCAAGAACACGTACACCTGTTCAGATGCGTCCACTGTATGCTGCTGAATTAGTATTACCCAGCGTATTAACGACGTATACCATACCCGGACAGATGCAGGAAGTTCAATATAGACGAATTAGGATTGACTGAATTTGTGTTTTCCGTATTGTATGCGCAGGACACTACCCTTATCTTCGGTTCCTGTTTCATGTGCAAGAGAACACTACTAACAGGGGCCACCATTCAGGTGAAGCGTATCGCGTCTGGAAAACGTGCCACACGATTACGGTTTCGCACACCAAGTCTTAGATGTCTGGATTAGATTGTCACACAAAATTGTCAGCTCTAATACAATCGAAAAACGGCTGGACTTGTGTTTTTGCTGATATGTGTTACTGTGAAGACATTTGCTTAGTTCCTCTGTTTGCAAAAAATACGTGACAGCTGGATCACAGATATACAGATAGTTACTGGTTTTTGTCCTACCTGAATTTTCATTATTTTTATGATCGATGAAGTGTACAGAACAATTTTGCTCTTTTTTTAATAAATCTGATAGCGAAGTTTGCCTCGCATGTCAGACGTCCGCGGCCTTACCTCTGGCAAGGAAAAAGATATGCACTGCTGATGATAATAACAAAACTCTAGTCCAGTGGTTCCTCTCTTTGTACGGAACCTTTAGAATAATTGCGCCAGAACCGCAACAAGACTGTTCTAACGAAAGTGATGTGCACTCTACAAACCCCCATCCACATACCAGCAATTTAGTCACAACGGCATTTATAGTGAGTCTGTTGCAAGGCGTGGGAAAGTCAGGAGATTTATGTCAGTGAGTTCTTGTCGAAACTAGTTCGAAATCTGATGCACTAGCTAAGTGAAACTAGCAAACGTAACTTTCAAAGAATAGGCTCCTGACATTATAGTCAGAACGGAGCCACAGTCGGGTCTGAGCAGCTGATCCGATTGCCATTCAGTTGCTCCTGTGATACCCGGGGGTACCTTCCGTATATAACGTATTTTCCAGCTACTGTTTATGGCTGCATTTGACTTAGACTGGTGGCATGTACGCAAAAACACGGCTGAACTACCCGGTACGACATGACCCCTGCCCACAATCTGGTGAGCGATGTCGCACGTGGTGATGAGCTTGAGCCCACGTAAAGCTGTCACTTGTCGCGGTGGTCGGGCTTCTGTGCCTCGATAATCCTGGGGAACTCAGGATCCCCTGAGAACTCTGTTCTTAAACGTTCACCAATATTAGGAAGGCCAACGGGGTGCTGCCCGATGAAGAACAGCGAGAAATCGTATTACGAGGTGGCCTGGAGGTAATGTTTTACTGTCCTCTGCGATGGGAGTGTGAAGGCAGTAGGGCGTTTTATTCAGGCGACCAGCATCTCCATATTTACTGATGCAGCAATGCTGCTTTCCCCCAGGAAGGACGGGTCGGAAAACGTCGCATCTCAAAAACGCGCACTCCGAATGCCCAACGGTTGACCATGACCGTGGGCGCATTATTCAATATGGTCGAAATACCTTTGAAACCAAAATATCTGGTGCTACTCAAAAGACACCTGCTGCGCGCAGACGAATCAGGAGTCAGGCAGCAATATCTTAAACCATGCGCCCTCCAGCCAGGCCAGCCCCCTGCAGCCAACTGGGTCAGAATTGTGAAACATTGACTCCAGGAAGTGTCCCTTAAGAAAACCCCAACAACCACTGCCTCGCTGTTCATACTTTTGAGGCAGAGGCCAAGAGAAAGTTCCCCACGCAAACCCTAAATCCCCTCACTGCCTTGTGAGTAAGGCTTTTGAGCCGAAAGCTCAAGGTGTGATACCTGAACCAAACCCCATTCTTCGGCCTGGGCAACCGGGAAGTATCGTTCGCTCTTAAAACATTTCGTTCACTGACTTCTCCCCACAAGTCCTTCACCCCAATCCTTCTGAATCACTTAGCTGTCAATCACGCGATCGTTGCTCCGTATCTAAACTTTTGCCCAAAAAATGAATATAAATGAACCCCTACTAAATTCAAAGAATCTGCTACACATTGCTGCTTTCAATCTACGTTCTAGGTGTCAAATTGGGCAACAGGTAGCTCTTGCTCAGACCTCGTCCTCAGTTTCGACCGATATGTGTTGTCTCCGAAACAAGCATACAAGACCCCAATCCGGTCATAATCCAAAACGCTTGGTACGAAACCAGATTTCTCACACTTTTCTTTAGGATGCCTGGTGACCCTGATGCAATGACTTGTGAGCTGTGCTGAGCTCCAGAACAGAATCACCTTATTAACGGACTAGATTCTAGTAAACGGTCGTCCTTGCGCTGTTAGGTTGCCTGGTTCAGTTAAGATCAACGCATCTCGACGTGAAAAACGGTGTTTTTATGTTGTGGCAGCACGCTCTCCGACAGACGGCAGCTCTGCGGCTGAAAAGGGTCGTTTCTATCGAGATTTGTCACGGTTACTTCGGCCAGCGAAAGTAAGAATATCGTGATTATGGCAGGTGATATGAATGCACAGAATCGTCGGCTAAGTCCTGATGAAGCCCATCTTAATGGCCGATCCGGGGTTGACGCTCACTGCACAGATAATGGGAACGAATTTTTTAGTTGTGCTTAAAATCATTTGTTTCAGCACAAGCGCTCACACCGTGAGTCTTGGAGGCTACCAACAGCAAACCAGCTGATGACTCAGCTAGAACATGTGGCAATCATTTACCGGTAGACAGTTTCGACACAAGATTGTCGTTCCTTTTGGAGTTCACCACCGGATTCCAACCACGGTATTGTGAGGGCATGCGTACCCATTCGCTTTCCCTCTGGTACGCGCCATTTAATGCAAGGATATTCAGTTCACCATTTGCAAGGCGTCTCTGTGGCTCGACAATATCGGGTTGAGTTGACTGAGAAGCTCCCAGAACTCGACGGACGACTGCAGCAAGGCGAAAGAAGCCACGCACACAGCCTTTGAAACCATCTGTCGAGGTTCCTCACGCGCCCCAATGAGCATTGGATCCCGTCACAGCAGCTGACTGAATCCAGGAAAACTATACCAGCAGCAAACGACTGAGATGGCGCAGAAAAATCGTTCAGCTGTGGCACCGTTTCGGTGCCTAGCTGCCATACCACCAGAAGGAAGCACGAGGACTGGGATACTGCCAGGTTGCCTAAGCCTAGACAGGGAAGTCGATAGGCCGAAGTCGGGTTCGAACCACGGCCCTTCCGGTCAGTAAATTCGTGCTCTAACAACTGAGCCACCTCGCCCTCAGATGACGCACGCGGACCCCTCAGACGCCGAATAATGAAAAGCCTAAGGATTGACGGAGAGCGTTGGTGGATCGCAAAGGCCCGGGAAACGGAGAAGGCCTTTGCAACGGAGAACAACACCACACTGTTCCAGATAGTCCGATCAACTGGTTCGAGGGTAAGTGTTAGTGAAACGATTTCCGAAGACGTTGGCACCACGAGCAATTCACAGAAACGTCGTCTTCAACGATTGGCTTAGCACTTTAGAGAGTAGTTCAGATTGGCCCAATGAACTCAACCTTCGGATGGACTAGCCGAATCAAAGTGGGGCGTTCACATATATTCTGGGATTATCCCAAGCAGGTTAGTCCGTCATTTGGGGTCAGATTCGCCAGAATCAAGCTGGGTTTCCCCCTGGCCGGGGTTACATTGATCATATCTTCCCCTTGCAGCAAGTGCTGGGACTGCGGCACTCTTTCCGGCGACCAGCAATGATGACCTTTCCCGATCTGAAATGTGCTTCTGACTCCGTTAATTGTCAGAAACTGTGGCAGTGTCTGGCGATCAAGAATGTCCCATCTAAATTCTTGTCTTGGCTTTATACACTTCCTCCCGTGGGAGCGTGCTTGTCTACGACAAATTCACCCACTCCTGAGTTTAAAACATCCATGGATGTCAGGCAAGGATATCTTCTGTCGACCTTCCTCTTCAAATTCGTAATCGATATGTTGCTTGAAAATCGAGCTAAAGCTGCCACCTAGACGTGGTGGTCGGACTTGAGTGCTGCAATGACCACGCGGGCTACACTGGTTGGAACTTCGTTCCACAAGGTGCAACCATGCCACGAAGGCCAAAGGGGAGCAGTCAGACTAAGAGCAGCGGGACCCCGTACTACGACTAATCGCGCTAGGAGGCGGTCTGGGGGTAAAAGCTTACTGCCCACTGAGATAGGAGTGTGAAGGCAGTAAGGTGTCTCCCTCAGGCGACCAGCATGTCCATACTTATGGAAGCAGCTATGCTGCCTTCCACCGAGGAAGGACGGGATAGAATAGGTCAGCCCCAAATTCTCAAGCAGGGGTGCCTCGGCCTAGGCAACCAGGTAGTATAGCTTACCCGCACAGTTCTTTGTCCACCGATTTCCTATCCAACCCCTTCCCCCCACACAAGCAAACGTTGCTGAAGCATTTGAATGAGTTATCTGACCGATGGGCCTTATGCAGCCCATCATCATCATCGACAGCATGACATCAGTGTTCAACACTGATGCTTCACTGCCGTACAACCATGATTTATTTGAAAGCCTTATTGCGAAGAAAAGAATAAAGGTGGTTGGGAAAGGGACATAGTGCTAGCATCCTACAATCACTCCGAGGTGCCTACATCTAAAGGCACTCATTCAGGCAATCTGGATAGAAACTGACAACAAGACCGCCACTGACATATCTTACAGCGTCTCCAACCAGGCGCAGTGAGGATCACGCGGTCCCCAACCTGGAAGGCGAGTAGCACCGACAGCACCCACGTGTTTCGTAATTTCATTCGTACCCCTCTGCTAGGTCAGCCGTTGGCCACCTCTCTGCTTCCGCCACTCTGAATTGGGTATGGAAAACAGCACTCTCTTCGACAAACGATGGTTAGGCATACGCAACACGTCTCCCAACCAACGCAGCTTCTGGTACTGGACACATTCTTCAATGGAAGTACGCGTTGAACAACCGAAAACTCGCTTTCTAATTGCTTCGTTACGGATACGCCGACACCAACCCACACGATCTATGGTCCTGAGACAACCATTGTCAAACACCTGAAGACGTCTCAGTTCCGCTGCTCGAACAGGCCACGTCTCACAGCCATACAACAAAACGGCCCGCACTGTAGCTTGATACACACGTCCCATGAGGTTTGGGGATACACCACTCTGACTCCATAGGTGTCTCAAATTAGCAAACGCGACCCGGGCCTTGCAGATTCGTGCATTGACCTCATCTGTCACACTACCATCAGAACTAATACAACTTCCAAGATACGTAAAACGTTCCACGACTTCCAGTGCCTCTCCGTGGATTGTAGCGGGCGCATTTAGTGACTGCATGTCCAGGAGCATGACCTTACACTTTTTGGGTGCAAAGTGCATACCAAAGGACGGGATGACTTTGGTCAGTTCGTTCAAAAACCCTTGCGCCTGCTCCTCCTCTTCGAAGATGAGAACGATGTCGTCTGCATATTCCAGATCGACAAGGTTGTCGTCACAGGCTACTTGAACACCTGGGTTTTGGAGACCTTCCAGTGTTCGTCTCATTATCTCATCTATCACGAAGTTAAAAAGGAATGGAACAGACCGGCCAACCGAGTCGAATGTGCCTTGGAAATCCAGGAATACTAGAATCGTGGGTCGCTTATACGTCTGGCGTTCTAGCATCTGACGGAGTGTGAAGATTTGGTCAACGCAAACCCTACCAGGCCGGAATCCCGCTTGCTGCTATCGAGTCAGTGTCTCATGGGCCACCATAAGGCGAAAAAGCACAAGTTACGACCGGGGTCAAGCTGATCCCCCTGTGGTTGCCACATTCAATACGAGCCCCTTTTTTGAAAATGGGCACTATCACCGACTCTCCCCAGTTGTCTGGGAGAGACTCCTTTTCCCAAATGCAAGGAAACAGATCAGACAACCGCTGACTGAGGACTTCACCCCCATCTCTGAACACTGCGGGTGGGAAGTCATCCGGACCAGAAGCTCGGTGGCACTTGAGAGAACATATGCAGTCTTAAACCTCCGAGGCCGTAGGTGGTTCCACGTTCACCGTCCAGGATTCTACATCAAGTGTGGGCTCTAGGCGATTGGCAGCTGGTGGTCACGATAACTGTTGTTCAAAGTATTCGGCCAACCGGTCGAGGCGTTCTTCTTTATTCGAGATGGTCAATCCATTCCGATCCTTGATGGTTTCGCTAACAGGTGGTTTCCTGGGACCGGTCGCACGGATCAACTGAAACAATCTTCGGGCATTCCCGGCTTTCTGTGCCTCTTCCATTACCTTGGCTTTCTGTGTCCACCACACTTCACGGTCGGCTTGCACGCTCACCTTCACTTAATGTCTGATAATTCGTCTCATCAAGTTACGTACGGGGCCTTCTGGGATAGTTCTCAGAGATTTAAGGAATGCCATCGTTCGGTCTGGCATCCAGTGCTTGAGTGAGCCTAGTGGTGCCGTGCCACAGGCAAAATACCCAGCACTATGCAAATAATGTGGCAATCTCGTCCCAGTATGAGTTCGCATCTGATGGTGGAGCATTCGGAAGACACTCTAGAAGACGATTCTGGTAAGTTCGTCTAACATCCGGATCTGCCAGTCTCTCAGTTGTCAAGCGATATGTCCGCATATTACGCGGCCCTGGAAAACGTAGGGAGAACGACTCCGGACGAGCGCGTGGTCGGAATCCACAAATGTGTTCTAAAACGACCGGCAGTCAGTTACTGATCCGCGCCATCGGAAACTGATGGTAATGTGATCGATTTGAGTTTGAGGCCGGCATGCCGTTGTGGCCAGACGACTTCGGCTATTTCGGAAGTTGGTACAGTATAAAAACAGCCTGCGACCAGCACAGCTGGAGCAATCGTTCACCATTGTCCGTACGTACCGAGTCCAATCCATGTCGACCTCCTAATTTCGTCTCAGATACGCTAAGCCTGTGCATTCAGATCTCCGGCAGCCCACTGCGTAAAAACGAAATCACACCTTACTAAATCCACGAGATCCTTTCTACATGGGAGCTTTTAAAGTCCGTACTCTGTGTCAAATTGGCAAACAGGCAATGCTCGCTGAAACCTCATACTCCCATAAAACTGATTTATGCTGTTTCCGAAACAAGCATACAAGAACCAAGCATCTCAGAACGCCAAGGACGAACTCACCTCCTTCACATTTCTCCCTCCGTGTCCGGTGACCCAGAAGCGATGACTCGTGGAATATATGGCGTGGGAGTTGCACTCAGCCCCAGAGCTGAGCGCGCTTTCCTGGATTGGATCCCAGTGAATAGTCGTCCTTGCACCGTCGGGTTATCCAGCTCAATGCATAGCTTTCTACCCAATGTTCCCACTTAAAAGTCCACTATTTACGCACCAGTTATATCAGCTGTCGACCCCAATGCGCAGCTACTTACCCCACCTCCCCAAATCATCGGTGAACGGAACTAGGGCAGCTATAACCACTGTACGGCAATTAGGCGGTTCTTACAGCTGATAATGACTATGCTTGTATCTTCTTTACCTGTCTCTAACACCTCGGGGATTGAAATACTGCCGGGTGGTTCGCTCACGGACATTGAGTAAGCGGACGATACTGCACTTCAGTCGAGGCTTTATAAAAGCAAACTATTTCAAACAACCTCAACGCCACTACAGAGTTCGGTATGCGCCTTGCACCTGTGAAGTGCAAAGTGATTCTATAAGATTAGGTGGGATCAAACACCTGGGCAGTTGCGTGAGTCCCGGCGGTCTGGTGAAGACGAAATCACTTTGCGATAAATGGTACAGCATCAGAAAAGCTGCTCTGGCCTTTTTATTCGGGACAGAAACATCGTCTTTCGCTAGACTACTGGGATCTGCCTAAGTAGACAAATTTGTCCACTACTTCAATTAGCTCATCCGCAATCATGAGGTTAGAATTCGAGCCCACACAGTCTTGAAACAGCACTGCATAATTTGCAGGCGAAAGGTGTCAAACCCCAAGGCGGAATTTCTTGGATCATTTAATACCGCCCGCATTGCGACGGACCCAAGAAGAGCTGTCGCCCGCGTAACAGATACCTGTGGGCGAACGCCCTGAGAAAATTTTGATTTCACATACATTAGAGCTGAGAGTGAGTCTTCCATTGTCATATAAATGACGAATTTGGAGGGCAAAGGCTAAGGGAGCAGACTCACCTGGCACCACTTTCACAAGAGCTTTCCATAGACATTCACGCGTCAGCGGGAGTTGGCGAACAGCCCTTTAAAGAGGGTCAATAATTTATGGGGGACACCGTTGCTCCATAGACACTGCCATAGTGCCCTAGGGTCCACAGAGTCAAGGGCTGATTTCAAGTCGAGACAACCACTGTTGGTCGCCATTCCAGGAGCTGTCGGAGGCCGAATACATGAGCATTGTATCCTGCTGCACTTCTGAACCCAGCTTCTTTTGCACGGATGTGCCTGTGTTCAGCTAACCATCCAGACCAGAGGGCGTCTTCGATGCCACAACCACCATGTTAATGCCACGATCGTTTTCCGTATGTGTACACTTTTTGAAGGTAGGAATGATTATCAGTGTGCCCGAACCTGCAGGCATCGACAAGGTTTTCGTAATAGGCTGTTTGAACACCGGGGTTTTGGAGACCTTCCAGAGTTCGTCTCATTATCTCGTCAATCACATTAAATAAGAATGCAGAGTGGCAACCATCATGGACGTCGCTTTGTGTACGGAAGCTTTTGGAGAGCTCTCCGTATACTCACACACGTCCGGAAGTCTGAGAATACAAAGAACGTATTATGCTCACAAACTTCCGGGGCATTCCTTGATCGGCAAACGTACCAAAGATAGGACAGACCGGTCAACCGAGTCTAATGCACCTTGGGAATCCAGGAATACTAAAACTGTGGGTCGTTTGTAGGTACGGTGGACCTGACGGAGTGGGAAGACTTGGTCAGCGCAACCCCTACCAGGCCGGACGCCCGCTTGAGCCAGTCGATCGCATTAGGTGCTATAGGCCACGACTGTCACCCGCCTCGAGCGCTAAAAATAACACTAGGACACCGCAGTTGTCAATCAAATGGGACTTCTAACAGAAAATGCTCGTTGGAGATGGAGCCGTGCGACACTGCTGGATGCATTGCATTGCATTGCGAATACGAACAACGGAGATTTTATTGTACATGCAGAAACATGTGTTCCTACTTTCTTCTCATCCATAACGTTGAAAGGCACTGACCTGTCATTTTGGACACGCCATTATAGACGAGAAGATTACGCTCATCAGCCACTCAGTTTTTGGGTTTAGATTCAGGTATGTTCGAACACTTCGCGACAACTCGTTCGTGGTTCAAAAAGGAATCAACAAGCCCAGAAAGCTGACTTGATGGAGACCTCGAACGGATGTCCACCTGATTTCAAATGGACCCCCAAACTTCTCTAGCCCATGTTCAAAATATGAGCGCTTTCAATTGTCCACAGATTCTGAAGTGCTTGCTCAAATCCTGATGGCCAGTCGGCAAGTTGGGTGAGGCCATACAAACCACTACTAGCAAGCCGTTTGCACTAAGCCCACTCACAGTGGGTGCGAAATATCGCCCGTGTTACTGACTCAGACTTTCTGAAACAGACAGAAGACAGTAATGCGTGACATCTACCCTCAGTTGTGTTCCTTTTTTACAGCTGTGTTCTACTGACCCCTTCCGATTTAGTAGAAGTACAAATCTCTCAATGTGGGCGGACAGCTCTTCCCGCATAAGCTTCATCACTTGCTTGGCCAGCCGATTTTTCAACGTTTCCGGTACACAAAAATTGGACGAGAGTGCTGCCTGGTACTTACAAGTACCGCAGATATCCTCCAAGATGCAGTTTTATTCCCATTTTTACGCACCCAGTTGATTCGTTCAGCAAATAGACGGAAATCAGCGGTAACATTTCCTATTTGTTTTGACTACTCGTGAACAGTGCCCCGCCCAAGGTATGCTAATCTTTTAGGCAAGAATGTCGAGATTTTGTAGCCTGTTCGTCTTCGCTCGCAATTTTGTGTCGTCTACCCATTTTCGAGCATCTGCTCCGACAGAAAAGCAGGTCACCCGGGGGGTGGAATTTAACCCCACCGATGGCAGGTGGGCGCACTATCCGTCGGTTCCTGCTGCCTACCGGGGTACCAACTGCGTACAATCTAGCAGCTCCAGCCGTCCTGCAAAACCCTAGGCCATCCGGATCTTACGGGGATGGTTTTAGAAAAACCAAACAAAATTTCTTCGAATATGCCGACCGATTTTTTCTGCGTCCAGCTGTTTTGGTGCCATTCGATAATGGCAGTTTTGATACCTCCATACCTGACCTACAATTTTCGAAGTTAAAGCAACTTCGAAGTATAAAAGCGTGTCCAGGCATCATAGAATTTTTCACCGCGTTTTTTTTTAATGACTAGGGGTGCCCGCAAACCAAAATTAGCCGATCCCAGGTCCTTACTGCCGCAGTACATAACACTACGCGACCCCTGTGTGCATTTTTAGTCTCAACCTGTCCAATAGTTTGGTTGTCAGCACGTAAAAAGGATGTACGTGAATTGCACTGTCTGGTCCGCCAACCATCCTTGCCGTGTAGTGGCCAAACAGGTGGTGCAAAAATGATAACCGACAGCAGTAGCTATGCCCTGCTCTAGGCATCCACAGGCGACACGGATTGCGAGACAGGTGCTGGGACAGAATCGGTAGTGCTGGTCTGTCATGAAAACCAGTCCACAGTAAGCAGCCCGCCAGCATGAAATAACTGGTCTTCAAAAGGTGGGTCGCACACATTGCCTGACAAAGCGAGCGAACTACCCTAACTCAACCTGAATTCGCTCACTACGTGCTCTACCCCATCGGAAGCACCAGTACGAAACAAGCTAACCTGCAAACTGCGATTGATTTTGGATAATCCACGACGGAAAAAAACTGAGAATATATGAGATAAAAGCGGACATACATCGTGGGCCTTAATTCACTTCGAGTACACACCTACAAGCCTTGCACAAGCACATCTGCCTCCCAGGTAAACAGCAGCACGAGAAGTATGAAAATGTTCGGAGCACAGACTGGTTGTTTCACAACTTATACGCCACCCAATAAGTGGTCTTACGTAAGGAAGAATATCAGTTCCGCAGTTCTAGGACATCACAGGCTTCGCTTCGTTATATGCACGGTGTTCTAAAAAAATTGGAGGGGGCGACCACACTTTTCCAGTACAAACAACGAGAATGTATTTCATATGCGTGGTTCAACGAATCAGGGGAGATTTTTGTTCATTCCACTCTCTGTACGTGAGTGACTGAAGGAATTGAGATGTCTTACAGTTTAATAAAATGAGAGCAACACTACGTAACGACAGTCTGTATGATGACATAACGACGCAAAATGAAAGATATACTGCGTCGTATCAGAACTCCAAATAATGGAGCTTAGCTGTCTACCACCCAACTGCGCACTGACGTCCCCTCTACTGAGGGTGAAACGTCTGCAAACCAATTTCCGGGCCAGGCGAACAGATCATTGGCCACCTGATTAACCATCGATTAACTCACCGGAGTTTAACTTGATACATTCGGTTACGGTGCAGTGTACAGACTGCTAACTGTGGACAACGGGTGCCATTTTTCTTCTGGTCTTAAATTAGTTCTACTCGGCAGTGAGGTTTTGCAATCGTACTAGGAATGCGACTATACACAGCAGTAGCATCCTGCGGAAAATCCAACTGACGTTTTTAAGTTGCTAAGTCATCAACCCGCAGGCAATTAGTTCCAAATTTCAGACAACCATTTTCACCTCGGTGCCTTCGATGTTTTCTGCTTAGCGATTTTATCAACAGCTAAGTTAGTGGAAAGAATAGCTGATATTGACAATAAGACAGGATTTACTGAAAATATACACACCTACCACAGTACAAAAATAGTCGAAGTGACTACTCTTTATCTTATATAATTCTGAGTTCTTAACCGTTCACCTTATACAGGAATGGGAAGAAGTATTCTTAGGAGCCTTTCTCTTCAACAAGCCTCGATGGAAGACGCAACGGCTCACTGCTATATGCTCGCCCCGATGTAACTAACTGCAGTCCCTCAAATGCGGTAGGAATTCAGGAATATAAAACAACCATTCATTTTACCAGGAAGTTGTACTGTTGGATATCGATGTAGTGCCGAGTTCCTTAACTCAGATTTCCGCTTATCGATCACCCATGCTTTGGCAAACCGCGGAGTGTTTGGCGATCGAAAAACAACCCGAAATGCCGTGGTCGTGAGGATAAGACATCTAAAATGCGCAGCTACCTACCCCACCTCTCCAAATCTTTGGCGAACAAAACTGTGGCAACTATAACCACTGTACGACAAGTGCGCAATTCCTACATCTGATACTGGTCGTACTAGATCCCGAGTTGTCAGACAGACAGACCCGGTTGATTCACATTCCACTTAAGG
The DNA here is from genome assembly GCA_004794785.1 of Opisthorchis felineus. NCBI lineage: Eukaryota > Metazoa > Platyhelminthes > Trematoda > Opisthorchiida > Opisthorchiidae > Opisthorchis > Opisthorchis felineus. The sequence goes on along the minus strand of SJOL01006392.1, from coordinate 314,459 downwards.
GGAACATGTTCAGCGGCCCTTAAATAACAGTGTGTATATTCATGATGACCGTAAACATTAACATACCCGTGACACAAGTAGGACAATTCTAAAACTCAATGCAGGAATGTGACTGGACTAACTGTCAACAACCGCTGCGGCTTCACCCAGACGTCCTCCACCGTGAATGCAGAAATGGTGGTCGAATGGCTAAAGATTATTCAGCTGCCCGACTCTCCCAGTGCATCGTTGTCATGCGGCGAGGGCAAACTGCTGCCAGTTCGACCATACAGCACTAAGTGAACATCCGAAGTAAGGCTCGAAAAACGAAAACTCGTGCTCCAAGCACTGAGCTATATCGAGCTCAACACGCGCGAAATCAAGTCAAGACCGCCTCGTAACTTGACTGACCGACAATGACAATAAGTGAGGAGTGCAGACCTCGAAAATCTGCAGTGATTCAAACTGTACCGAAATACAAAATAACTGAAATCCAAGACTGAGAAAAACAGTGTGTATTTGATAGGAAATTGAGTTATTTCTGCGCTGCTTGCTGCTGCAGGGCCAGGCGTTTATCTCTTCGCCTTTTCTCCTTCACAAGTTGATTCAGCACTTTTTGTTCCTCCATCATGAAGGCACGGATAACCCTGGACGAAAACTGTTCAATTGGAAAATTAACCGTACCTGTTGCGGACACATTTGTGACACCTTGTACCTCCATAAGCCCGATTAACTGTCTTCAAGCGTTTGCTCATCGTGCAACGCTCACGCGGTCTTGAAGGCTTTATCCCAGGCAGCTTCGTTTTGCAGTCGCCACATTTGGGAACAGTTCCGCGTTTCTTAATGTATATGTACACAATCCGTCCACCCGGGGTTTTCACCCTAGAAAGGAAGATATCAGCCAATAAGTAGAAGTAGTAAAACTAACTTCCTGTCAGGTGGATAAAAGACAGGAAAATTTTAATCGTCTGTAGGCCCAAGACTGAAAAGAGGCTGTGCCGTCGATTTTCCTCCATAAACTAGCTCAACAAGAGCAATGGGTAGGAGGGTAAAAAAAAATGCGTCACCCAATACATAGAAACATTTATCAACACAACACTCCATGATCGCCAACAACACTCCTGGAGACCAAACGATGACTAATGCAAAAAATTCCTCGTCATCAAAACACATGGGCTCTTCATACTAGCGCTACTACAACCGAAAACGTCCACTACAGCTTGCTTCCACTGTTCCTTTGTCTACACCTTTCAATCGAACGATGTCTGTACTCATTCAGTCATCTTTATCGCTCGTTTCCAGTATCCCGTATTTGAACCTCTCTGCACGTCGTCTTCCCATAATGCATATGATGCCGAACTGTCCAGAAGCCAAGATAATATAAACCCTGCGGTTTATGTGAATTTCTATGTTGCTCTCTGTTGTTCTTCACATTGGGACCGGAACATGGTCTTTTTTGAAACTCAAGTGGAGTAGAAAAGCAATACAATTGACAGAACACTCCGGAACCTTAATATGTGGTAAAATTTCTATAATAAGCACTTGCTGATCCTTTATGAAGAAACTTGAGTTTTGACAAGCAACCCATAGAAGTACTGTTTTAGGTAGTGCTCAGGAAGGCGTAAAGCAAAATTTGAGAATTAGGCGCAAGCGCCGCATTCTCCATCGTTTCCAGGACAGAAGTTATACCTTAGCAGTTGATAGTCTTTTGGGTAGGAGTTAAATTTGGGTTGTTTTTGTTGAACGGTGACTGTCAGTCTCGGAACTGGCGTGATATGGTTGATCTCAACAACCGAAGAAGTTTCCCACGATGCAGGTTCTGCAGCTGAAGTGAATGGCACGACATGAGCGCAACAGGTATGCTGAGCCCCTGAATACGCAGAAACACAGGCAAGGTAACTCCGACTGACTCCAGTTGTTGCTGGGTTTGAGCAGCGGACAGTCCGCTCCCACAATTTGCTAACTTTATATTCAGTTATTCGGATAAAATTCCCCTTTGATACAATGCAGAAGCAACTTAAAAACGCATCTGGACATTCAAAACCACAATTTGTTCATTCCCATCACACGTCGCCGAAGCTGACGTCTCGAATTTGGTAAAGACCACAGCGCTGGAAAAAAAAACCCAGCGCCTTCTTTAGAACATTCAAGTGATGTGTGCATACAGTGGCGAACCACCAGTGCAATCATTGTTCCTCCGTAAACTTGCTCCAATGGAGCAATGGGTAGGAGGGTTAAAACAAGAGCAGATACAAAGCGAAGACAAGTCCTCAGTAATGATCTACGTATAGTACAGGTCGGTGAACTATAACCACTTCAGGGGTAAAGGTTGGATGGATCCAAAAAAAAACAAGCAGACAATTTAACGGGCTTCCACCAAAGTTCTCAGTTGCACGTACGCCCACCAGTGGAATTTTTACTGTGATCGACGCTCGGAAACAGCAGTCTACCCTATAGATAGGGTACCTATTGCTGCGTTGAACTAAGTGATCAATTTCGATTAGAATACCGTACAATCTACAAGTATCTGTATAGATTGATTTCACTTCTCGAATGAAATGTCAACCGGATTCGTAAAAAACCTTTCTCGCGACCAAAAATCAGCACAACTTAGTTAACTAGCACCTCAAATCCTGCTTACTTGTAATCGGTTCTTGTGGCCATTGGAAATGTGCCCGTTTGACTTAAGGAAGCTCTAAAAACGAACTCCGTCCGTGTCATATTACGATGATCTAACGGCCGAAAATCAGGGTGCAGCCAACGCACGAAAGCTTCTAAAGTAATGATGATAAGCGTTAGTTTGTCACACACTTCTAGTACACGGATGCCATGCAACTCGAATGGAGCACGAGAGCTGGGATATCGCCCAAGCCCAGACAGGAGCAATCGAAAAGCCAAAGATGGGTTCGAAACACGAACCTTCCGACCGGTAGCCTCTTGCCCGTCGGACTGCCTCGAGGGTACCAGGTGACTGTGACAACTAGCGAAATACACTCATTTGCAAACAAATGAGTGTTTGCAGGTGAGAGACTCACCTGGAACCCAGCTGAATCTCTCGTTTGATGATGTGTAATCAAAACTAACCCGAGAAACAACCCACCGGAGAAAAAAACGATCAAATAAGCACGGGGGATAAAAGAAACAGTGTGTTTTTGACTGACTCTGACCGACTCTCCATTCTGAAAATAATCTGTTTTTGAAAATCAAGTGGAACTAGAAACCTCATGTTCATAGTGTGAGGAGATTTGGGTTTTTTGTGGAGATTTCGTCCAGTAAGTGAAGCCAATCTATGCTGAAAAGCCGAGAAGCACTGTACAGCTGTTTCATCCTTATTGGGAATCATCAGCAGTGCGCATCTTACGAAACTCCGGACAGTATCGCACCCGCGACCTCCTGGCTAGTAGTTTGAACGCTTAACCGCGAAACTTCAGTCTGAGAAGTTGTTGCTCGAGGAGCTAGTCAACACGTGTGACCGCGTGATGTGGATCCCGTGATTGAAGGATGAGCGGCGCTATATCCTGTCTAAGTGCGAGTTAATCACACTGCTGATCATCCACTCGTGCCCGAACGGTTAAGCGTTCAAACTACCAGCAAGGGGGTCGCGGGTTCGAGACTCTCCGGAGTTTTATGAGATGCGCACTGATGATTCCCAATAAGGATGAAACAGCTGTACAGTGCTTCTCGGCTTTTCAGCATAGATTGGCTTCACTTACTGGACGAAATCTCCACAAAAAACCCAAATCTCCTCACACTATGAACATGAGGTTTCTAGTTCCACTTGATTTTCAAAAACAGATTATTTTCAGAATGGAGAGTCGGTCAGAGTCAGTCAAAAACACACTGTTTCTTTTATCCCCCGTGCTTATTTGATCGTTTTTTTCTCCGGTGGGTTGTTTCTCGGGTTAGTTTTGAATACACATCATCAAACGAGGGATTCAGTTGGGTTCCAGGTGAGTCCCTCGCAAAACCAAATTTGTTTGCAAATGAGTGTATTTCGCTAGTTTCGTGCAATTTGGCTTCAAGTAGAACATAAGGTTGACGGAAACTCGGGGACTGCGCCTACCTGATGAGCCCCAAGAAGGGCGAAACCGGTCGTGGGCTGTCGAAGAATTTTCAGCCACCTTATGAGTAGTGCATGACTGTGACAACGTTATAAAAAAATTAAAAAAATATAACCGTTCAGCTGCAGAACCCTTTCGGTGCCTAGCTGCCATGCCACCAGGAAGCACGAGGGCTGGGATACTGCCAGGTTGCCTAAGCCTAGACAGGGGAAGTTGACAGGCAGAGGTCGGGTTCGAACAACGACCTTCCGGCCAGTAAATTCGCGCTCTAACCACTGAGCCATCTCGCTCCATCATGAATGATATGCATCCAGAGATACGACTACTTTATGAGTTGTTCGTCGGTACAGTAACAGTTGAGTGTTTTTACACCACGATTTCATTCAGGACAGCACTTACGTGCCTGGAGTAATTCAGGGACTATCCGAGGCGCATTTCATCTGTTGATTCTGGACTCTGTCAAACATACCTACATGTAAACTCATTCAAAGCACTTTAAAAGCGAGACGCGCAAACTGAGCCACTACGAAGCAGATGCCATCCCGAATAACTAGACTATACTGTCAGGACAAATTGACAGCAATGGTGCTAACAAACGACTAGTAATATCCGAAAAATACATAAATGTCGGTACAGAAAATTTCTGTTCTGAAGATTACCATGGCCGCAAGGCTGTGGTCAGTACAGAACACAAAATTTATCCCCACCCAGCACGTCCAAAAAGGCGGTTACTGGGACGGGACGAAATGCTCCACATTTCCCGACATTAACGACGTAATCATGTGTACAAAAACATCGCGAATGGATAAAGATGCTAAGTGTGGATACTAGCATTTAAGTGCCATAACCAAGAACAATGTCTTCGAATTAAAAGAAACAGGAACGTCAAAAACCTGACGCGAGGAGCCCAAAGACACTGGGAAAATGGCAATGAGCAATGTGTCACGATGGTGGTAGTAAAGATAACTGGGTGCACCGCACAAACGAGAATGTGGCTGCATAATAGTATTACTTATCCTTTATTAAGTGCTTTCGGAGGGTCTTGTCCTCGGTGTACAAGCCAGTCGCTGCACTCTGTTTCATTTGTTAACCATCGGCGGGCACCTAGCACTCGCGTACGAATAAGTGAAAAGCTTAAATGGAAAAATTTCAGGGCCTCATGTCAAATGCTGCGTTATTGTAAGGGGCCGTTTCCAGGATAAACATCAGGACCACCACGATGGCAAAAGCCGATTCACCAAAGAGCGATTGCCCCCAGGCTTTACGATAATATCTTGGAACACTGAAGTAAGTTATTGTCGAATACTATATGCAATATTCTCAGCAACCGCTGATTAGCTAAAAAGTAGAAAGAACTCTCGCATTGCACAGTATAAGCTATTCCGCAAGTACCTGTATCACTATGCATCCACCTATACTTTAAAGCCAACTCAACAATCCGGATGACATTTCGAGTAATCCGAACTCGCACGCGTATGCCATCCTCCAAACCTCATGTGACTCGTAGCTTACCGCTTGCTCCCACAATTTCTTTGAATACAACCAGCAACTGTCTAACATCGACGTGAATGCGTTAGTTTTCTTGCACATTAAGTGACTGCTTCTGTTAGCAAGAACCGACATAATCATCTTAGAGGGTGGTAGGCACTCCCAGGTTCGACAACTAAGCCCGGAAGCACAATTAGGTAGTAAATATGGAGTTGATGCTCAGCGTACGGGTAATTGGGAGCGACTGCTTCAGTTGTGTTGGAGGTCAGCAATTGTAAGCCAGTCACGGATTAGGCTGGATAATGTGGCTGCCAGCAACCTATGGAGAGCCTCAAGTAAAGACTGTCATTACTTCTGGAGTACGTTACTTAACACCAATCACGATGTTGTGCCGAGCCGGTTAGCACTTCTCTTTCCGTCAGCATTACGCGCGTCAATGTAACCAACTCCGTTCACTAACTTCGACAAGCTTCAGTAGATCAAGAGTATCCGGTTGACCGGGTTTAAACGCTGCTGGAAACGCAGTCATTGATGAAGACTGATTGGAGGCTGCATGGGAACGGGTTAAAGAATCCACAGTCTCAACTTTTAGAACCGTTTGTCCAAGCCACCCCACTCGACTGACGACGAGATGGCTGTGGTTAGAGCACGAATTTACTGACCGGAAGGTCCGTGGTTCGAACCCAACCTCTGCATCCCGATTTCTCTTGTCTAGCCTTTGGCATCTTGGCAGTACCCCAGTCCTCGTGCCTCCTTCGGGTGGTATGGCAGCTAGGTACCGAGAGGGTGCTACAGCTGAACGATTATCTATTTATCTTTTACTCGACTAAATGAACAAAGGATATCGTCGAGATCAAATCCTAGTGCTGCCAGAATAGTCACACAGACAACTAGCGACTAAAATGGCGCCATCGTCATCGGTGTTGAACACTGATGTCGTGCTGTCGATGATGATGATGCACGATTTGGTACGGGCTTCACAGCTGCAAAGAGTCAAGTCCTGCTGAAAAACTAGATACGATCAAACCCAAACTTCGCGCTTGTAGAGGAGCCAGTCGATGTGGCAGATAAATTTATTTACCTGAACTGAAGACGAGATTTCCTCTCTTGTCGGGAAGGTCAGAGCAGCGTTTGCCAACACCGTCGTCATGAAGAGACAGGACCTCACCGTGGTGCGGCGATTTGCGCACTTCAACGACCCATTGAGGTATACTAGGGGTGTCCCGTGATACTAAGTCTCTCATACCAGGTTGATCAATGGGTAGAGGTCTGACGAACACAGTCTCCTGGCCCCCCAGGTTGGGGGTTGGAACATGTGTGGTGACGTGTTCCGTAAAATTGGTAGTGTACTTGCATTTCCAGCCCAACACCGCTGCTTTGCGGTTAGGCTCTTGAGCCAAAGTCATCATCATCAAAGACAGCAACATCAGTCTTGACACTGATGCTTCACTGCCGTACAGCGACGAGGTTCGTCTAATTGCATTTGAAGCCCTAGACTGAAAAGAAGCGAAAAAGATTGGGTGAGGGAGGGGACCTAGTGCTGGCCTATGTCAAGCGTTCTGAGGTGCCTACACCTCCAAGCGCTCGATCAGACAGTCTGGAAGGAAACTGACAGCACAAACGCCACTGACATCGATTAGCCGCCATTTCTTGCAACGTTTCCAGCCATGCACAGGCGGGGTCACGGGAGCCCCATCCTGGAAGGCGTACAATACCAACAACAGCCAAACTCTTCGTCATCTCTTTCACGCCCTTCTGCCAAGTCATACGTTGTCCACCTCGCGGTTTGCGCCATTCTGAAGGAGGCACGGAGAACAACACTCGTCTCGGCATGCGTAGCACATGACCGAGCCATCGTAGTCGGTGGTGCTAGATGTTTTCCCCGATTGATGTACCTGCAACACTACCAAATTCTTGCACTGACTTCATCAGACGCACTTCCGAGAGAGCTACTACAACTACCGAGGTATGTACAATTTTCCACGATCTCCAGTGATTCTCCTTGAATTGTAAGGAACATGTTCACAGACTTTGCACTTTGAAGGTGCAAGGCGCATGCCAAAAGATGGTATGATGGCGGTCAGTCTATTCAACAGGGCTTGTGCTTCGTTTTGGTCTTCAAAGATGAGGGCAATGTCATCTGCGTACTCCAGATGGACAAGGCTCTCACCAGCAACAATCTGAACACCGGGGTTTTGAAGACCTTCCAGCGTTCGCCTCATTATTTCATCAATGATAAAGTTGAACAAGAATGGAGAGAGTGGACATCCTTGTCGGACACCACTTTTTGTAGGGAAGCTTTTCGAGAGCTCACCATACACTCTCACCCGCCCAGAAGTATGTGAATATAGGGATCGGATTATGTTTACAAACTTCTGGGGCATACCCTGTTGAGCAAGTGTAGTTAGCAGCACTGACCGATCGACAGAATCGAACGCACCCTTGAAGTCAAGGAATACCAAGATTGTGGGTCGTCTGTACATATGGCGTTGCTCTAACACCTGACGGAGTGTGAAGATGTGGTCAACGCAGCCTCTACCCGGTCGAAATCCCGCTTGATTCTCACGAGTCAAGGTTTCGCGTGCCACCGTAAGACGACAAAGAATCAGTGACGCCAGAAGTCTTGTCACAACAGGAGTCAAACTAACACCTCTGTGGTTGCTACATTCACTGCGAGTACCCTTTTTGAAAATGGGCACTACTAAAGGCTTTGGTTGAGGGCCTGAATCGTCGCCCAATCTAGGTGTGGGCGCCCTGGCAGTATCCAAGCCCTCGTACAACCATGACATTTACAACTAGCAATACTCTCATGTCACATCGGCCGTCGCGTGGTGCCATCAGTCGGGTCGCCTTACTTGCTGCATACGGCAGGGCGGGTAAGCGAAAACATGCTACTGCTGACGCATCCCTTCTTTCACTTTCACGTTTTCCGTCTTCCACCCTGCCCCACCCAAATTTTAATACTTTCTCCGCAGGTCCCAACTCTAGGACTGACCATTTTGCTCGCCCTGCATCACACTCAGCTGCATCTTCTGTACGGCCGAGTTCAGTCACAACTCTAAACACTCCGAAGTCTGTTTTCAAACCTCGAAAGCCTGTCTACTTAGTAGCCTTTAATGTTCGCACATGGAAGCAAGCAGGACAACAGGTGGCTCTTGGTCGTAGGCTGGATTCCCCCTGCATCGTTGTATGCTGTCTATCAGAAACAAGGATACAGAACGCAAGTACTGTGACTGAAATGACTGCCTCCTTGTTCTCTTCCAGGTTCCGGCGGCGCACCTTGCTACAGGGGCTGCTGCAGCTGGATATGCTGGGGTGGGTATGGCGGAAGCGTCTGTGCTTGATTGGATACCCGTTGATAGTCGCCTCTGTGCGGTTCGTTTGGCACCATCTGCGAGAGAATCTAGAGGAAGTGAGGTCCATCGCACCTTGTTTATTGTCTGCTTACGCCCCAACTGACTTTAGGCCTGAATCTACCAAGCACAGTTTCTATGACGCTGTAGGTGCCCTTCTGCAGCGGGCTGTGGTTGCTGGTGACATGTACACCCAGATAGATAGACTAAGACAAATCACGATATGCCTACTTTCGCTGACCGGAGTAACCGTGACAAATCTCGATAGAAACGGCCCTTTTAGGCCTCAGAGCTGCCGTCTGTCTGACACAACACAGAAACACCGTTTACCACGTCTAGATGTGTTTATCTTAACTGAACCAGGCAACCTAGCAGCGCAAGAACGACCGTTTACTGGGATCAAGTCCGTTCATAAGGTGATTCGGCTTTGGAGGTCAGCACAGCTCACACATTTACATATAACAGTTAAAGTGTAAGGCGAGCTCTCCAAAAGCTTCCCTACAAAAAGTGGTGTCCGACAAGGATGTCCACTCTCTCCATTCTTGTTCAACTTTATCATTGATGAAATAATGAGGCGAACGCTGGAAGGTCTTCAAAACCCCGGTGTTCAGATTGTTGCTGGTGAGAGCCTTGTCCATCTGGAGTACGCAGATGACATTGCCCTCATCTTTGAAGACCAAAACGAAGCACAAGCCCTGTTGAATAGACTGACCGCCATCATACCATCTTTTGGCATGCGCCTTGCACCTTCAAAGTGCAAAGTC